>DWPA01000986.1:0-20686 GCA_018251375.1 Calpodes ethlius
GAAAATAAAGTATTAAAAAATAATAAAGTAGTAAAGTCTCCTATAGAAAAAGATACAAAAAGTACACGAGTAGTTAATACTGATTTATCAGAATCCAAAAAATCACCTGAATGCCAATCTGTTGGGAAATTATCAACTACAGAAAAGTCTGTTAAAGATATTTCAGATTATTTAGACACAGCTGCTGGTGAACCACTGCGTACATATATTGATGGATTTGATACTAAACTAAATAGTCATCATGCTGCAACTACTGAAAACATTAACATTAAAACTATAAGTCCTTTTAAATCTCCTTCTTTACAAACTCTTCAAATAAATTCTGGAATAAAGTCAATTTCTCACACGTCGGAATACTTAAAATCTCCAAAATATGAGACAAAGAGACCAAGTAATTTAACAAAAGAAAAAACTTTTACAGAATTAAGCCCTATAGATATATCACCATGCCCTTTTTCTATAAGTCCAAAAGCAACTTATGAATACGAATATTTTGAATCTAATTTAAAACAAGCTTCTACCTCTCGTGTAGACTTAAGTTCTCGACCTCCTGATATAATTGATAGTTTCACTATGTATCCAAATTTTGTACCAGATATCGATTTATCTGATAAAAATCTTTCTGATTATGAAAGTCCACCAAGAAGTCCTGGCTCTGAAAGTATAATTGTAAGTGAAGATGAACCCCCAATTCCACTTAAAATTGACAAATATTTCGAGCATAGTCCAGAGTTTTTCGGAGCACGGTTAACCGATCCAAATAACGCAGATATTCCGAACAGAAGAGCAACCAAGCGAAATTCCCGACTGCCCAAGAAACCAGATTCGCTGACATTACAAACTAACCTTAATGAAAAAATATCAAGTAATGAAGCAGAACGAGCATCATCGTTACCTCAAAATCACAGTTTTGGAAAAAAAAGATCTCCAAGTCCAATTTTAAAAGAAATGCCTAAAGACCAAAATAAAGAATATTGTAAAAAAGAGTTAATAACGCCACAAAATAGCATTAATGAAAAAGTACCGAAATGTGAGGCAGAACAAGGATTACTAATCAATCACCATGTTGGTAATAAAATGTCTCCCAGTCCAATTGTAAAAGAATCACCAAAAACCCAAAGTAAAGAAAGCTATAGTAAAGAAAAAATAAGCCCAATTGTCGTATCAACTAGTATTATAAAACCAACAACGCCGATATTATCAAAGGATGATCTTATTCAATCTGGGCGCAAAAATAGTGAAAGAGCCCTACAAATAATACAGGAAAATTCACAAATTCTGAGCAGGATATTAACAAAACAAAACTCAAATATAAGTAACAATAGCAATAAATATGAACAAATTAAAAGAAATGAGAGTTTCGATGATAAAAAACCAAACGTATTTAGTAATAACATATCCGTTAAGACAATAGAAAATAAATTAATAGAATCTCCTTTACTAAAAGAATCAACATCTGATTCATTAATTGGTTACATAAAACGAAAGCCAAAAGACGAAACGGCGGAAAAAACTGACTTGATTAGAGCCCGACCAATTTCAATTGACGATCCATTTTCGTTTGAGTCTCGCAGTGCTCTGTTAGGAAATGAGGAATTCTCTTTAGAAAATATAAAAACACCAAGCAGCGAGTGTTTAGGTAATAAAACTGATATTTATGGTTGGGAAAATAAAGGGTTTTTAGCAAAATGTGAATACAAAGGAACTTTAGATAGACCGAATGCAAAGTTTAGTGAAGAATTTAGCAGAAGAACCAGCATCGTTTCAATGAATAATGATTTTTCTGACAAAGATAAGAAATCCTTAGGAGAATGGCCTAAGTATTCATTTTCAGGAGGTTCTAAAGCTTCAGTAACTTTACCGTCATCTGAAATCAAAGATACGTCAACCTATGAGAGAAAATTCACGTCGGACGACTATAATTATCCCTTATCCGTTTCTAGCAAATATAATGATTTTATACTTACTAAAGCTAGTGATATTTGTAGTAAAATAGTGGATCAGGGGCCGAAAGTAAGCGATACATCATTAAGAGCTGAAAATAGCAGTCGTGATAGTGATTTTTCACATGTAGTAACATCGTCTATTAGTTTTACTTGTGATCCTTCAGCAGAAGATGATTCTCCAACAGGAGCTAAGAGTAATTCTAGTGATACTTTATGCCAAATAACCTCATTGGATCAAATATCAACACCAATATCTCCTAAACTATTTCCAAATAGAGAGACACCAACGCTTCCTAAAGATTACACGGATAGAAGTGATAAAATGAAGTTAGAATCGGATGACACATGTAGTGCTATAACTCCGCATATAGAAACTGATACATTATCTTCGTTGTCTTACCCGCGTAGTCCATCCTCGGGTTCCTATAATCCATTTCCTACGCGTCCAGCTATGCGGTTGCCTAAAGATATAGGAGTAAGATTAGGCATGTATCCTAAGGAGTCTTTGAATTCGCCTTCAAAATAAAAGACGCATGTTTTAAAAGAAATGAAGCACTTTATTTACAAATGATGCTTTAATCATTATGTTGTGGATATTTTATACACATTTTTGTTAATGTAATATTTAAGCCGATATATAGATTAAGTTTTGGATTTTTGTTACCTTAATGATTATTGTAATGATCTTGTTGAGAAATAATTTTCAAGCAATATTATTATAAAATATATCGTATTCAAACCCCAATGAAACATAATTTGTTAAATAAAAATACCATTAGCTAACGCTTTATAAATAGCATGGAATACAGAAATATAAATTTCAATTTGATAATAGTTGAATTAAATTTATTGTTATGAAATGTATACTTTTAGTAGGTATTCCACATAGTTTATTTTATATTTAAATAAACAAACCAACATGTTGCCTTGATATCATTGTAATGTAAATTGTCATTGTAAATTAATAAAATTTGCGCAGTGTAAAATATTTATATCTATATAATAATAAGGGTTAGATAGATTACTCCTCTTGTTAAAAGTCAATATCTTGGCAATTTTTGGCAATTAGATGTTTATACATTGTAGAGTTATTGTAAAATTATCTTTGCAAATGAAAGTTTCTGTTGTTTGAAGACGATAATTATTTATTCTATGACAATATTGACAGAATATACATTGTATTACGCGACCGCCATGTGGTATTTTATTTAAAAGCTCACTTAAAAGTCATCTAGTACAGGTGGGCAGGTGCACACGAGATGTTTGTCGCCATACATGTCATCGATGCGACTGACTGTCGGCCAGATTTTTGTCTCGCCCTTCACGAACGGCTGAAAATATTTTTTTATTTTCACTATCTATAATTTAGATTTAGCGTAAAATCTTGGTCACGTTTACTACACTTGTGATAGGGCGATTCGGATTATCACTTATACACTCGAACTTACCGCTGGGAAAGCTGCTTGCTCCCTAGTGTACGGTCTGTTCCAATCTTCAGTAATAACTTCCTCTTGTGTATGTGGTGCCATCTTAAACATAAAATATATGAGTTACTTTTTTGAATCAATAAAAGCTTTACCACATAACTGACTTAACTAACCTTTAATGGATTCAATCGTTTATCAATAATGCCATCTTCAATATCTTTAATTTCTTTCCTAATAGCAATCAATGCATCGCAAAATCTATCCATTTCTTGAAGGTCTTCTGATTCGGTAGGTTCAATCATAAGAGTACCAGCCACAGGCCATGACATCGTAGGGGCATGGAAACCTGTAAAACAAATATTTCTTATTACAATAATTTAAAAATACATAAAGTGCAAGATCACATAAGAACACATTTTACACTTACCAAAATCCATTAATCGTTTAGCAATATCACCAGGTTCTATATTAGCAGTTTTTTTAAGATCTCGAACGTCTATTATAAACTCGTGTGCAACCAGCCCTCGTTCGCCCTTATATAGCGTTTTATAATGCCCTTCTAGTCGACGAGACATATAGTTAGCATTAAGGATAGCTACTTGAGTTGCTCTCCTCAAACCACTCGGTCCCATCATCTGTATAAAAAAATATTAACATTTGAAAACAATTACAACTCTCTCACTACATATTCTTATTTAAAATATTACAAGTAACAGAAGTAACTTAAAAATATTACATAATTAATCAATACTGATATTACCTTTATGTAAGCCCATGATATAGGTAAAATGGCAGAGGAACCGAATGGCGCAGCGCTGACTGAGCCAAAGCTATGGGCAGCGTCGCCCAGGTCAGCCAGAGGATCGATCACCGGATGTGATGGTAAGAATGGCGCTAAGTGTGCTTTTCTATAAATAATTTATATGTTTAAAAATATGTATAAAATAGGAACAGAAAATAATAAAAGTAAGAACAACAAATATGAAATAAGTAACAACTTACACTCCAATAGGTCCCATACCAGGCCCGCCTCCGCCGTGAGGGATACAAAACGTTTTGTGCAGGTTCAAATGTGAGACATCGCTACCATAATCGCCTGGACGACACAATCCAACCTATAAAAATATGGTTTAATCCACAAATACCCAGATGTTACCATACATACAACAACCCTGAATTTATTTTATAAAAAATAATAAACTAATAATATTTCACCGTGGACTTTTCACATTTACTTATTTATAATAACGTACTACAAAGTACTTACGATATAAATTGTAGCAAATTATTCAACCAGGTTTTTAATTTTTCAACACAAAGTAATGTGTAACTTAGGTTGCATAGAGTTCTGCGTAGTTACCTGAGCGTTCATGTTAGCACCATCCAAGTAAACTTGGCCCCCGTGTGCGTGCACCAAGGCACACACATCAGCCGCATGCTCTTCAAATACTCCGAATGTACTGGGATAAGTCAACATTAAGCATGAAAGTTCCGCACTGTGCTTCTCCACCTAAAATTTTATAATATTGTCATTATTTAAATTTCTGAGCTCATGTTTAAAGCTGTCTGTTAAGTTCTGAAATCTCAACATCCTATTAATTAAGTGTCACTAGAGTTCGATTGTAATAAGAAAAAAAAAATACCTGTCGAAAATTTTTTTCTAGTTTCAGTTGTCAAAAGTACACACTAAGCTAACAATCAATAGCAGAAACGAATTTTGATCAACATTAGTCAGTATTTTAATGAACCATTAAACATAGGACCAAAAAAGAGTATGGTTGTACAATAATCGAATAAAGTTATTTTACGCAATGCAATCAAATTCAAGATTCATTGGCGCTAATGCCCCCATTTTGTGATGACATTTAAATGACTAGCTTTTGCAATTGACTGTAATGGTATGTGGTCAGCGCGCTTTTATCGACATCTCTGGCTCCACATAAAAATAGCCAGTTAAGAATGAACCAATAAATCGTTGTTTTGAGCTAGGTACAAATGCCAGTGAACAGTGATTTTTGCGATGAAAAATTACAGAACATTATTACCATATCTTTTAAATGTTCCATATCGATATCGCCAGAGGGCGTTACTCGTATAGCGCATACACGCATGCCGGCCATATGCGCGGATGCAGGGTTAGTGCCGTGTGCGCTGATAGGAATCAAGCAAATGTTTCGGCCGGTATCGCCGCGGAATTCGTGGTACCGCTTGATTGTTCTTAACCCCGCATATTCTCCCTGGGCACCACTGTAAAATAAGTACACATTTACGTGAAGAATGATTTTGGAATATTAATGATGTATATCTCAACATTATTATAGAAAGTAAAATGACGCTGACGTAGCATACGATAACGAGGTCTCTTGGTTATCAGTAATTATTATCGACGTCTGTCTATTCGAACGCAATAAACTCAAAATCTACGTAAAATTACGTTTGATCAATACACGGACTAATTAATCAAAAAAGTTTTACTTAATCTTTGGTGTTGGAAAACCTGATACCGACCGAGACCTTCCTGGGATGAAGCGTGTAACCTAATAATTATATGAAAAAACAATATACCATGGAATTATTCCTTTTAATAAGATTTATTAACCTGTAGAAAAGTTATAATCGCTATGTCTATTATGTAAGGTAAAATATAAGCAATAAAAAAATATTGTCATACACGACATAAAATAGGCATCTTAGGTAGTTCCTGGTCAAAATTTTAAATCCAAAACTGTTACAATTTGTTTTTACCTGTTTGGTTGAAAGGATACTCTGTCGTAACCGGTAACGGCACAAAGGTCTCTAGCAAGTTCTTCAAATAGAGTATGATATCCCTGGCACTGGTCGAGTGGCGCAAACGGATGAATATCAGTAAAATGTTTCAATGAGCAGGGCATCATCTCGGTTGTAGAGTTAAGTTTCATCGTGCAGGAACCCTAGAAGTTAAATATTTCAGTAATGCTTGGTTTATATTTCTTTGCTTACTTTTTTACACTGAATATTATATACTTACCAGGGGTATCATTGAATGGACTAACGATACGTCTTTATTTTCTAGCCTTTTCATATACCGTACAATCCTCGTTTCAGAATGATGCATGTTGAATACGGGATGAGTTAGGTATGGCGAAGTTCTTCGGAAAGGTCCCTTAGGAATGCTACGAGCTCTTACATCGCCACTTTGGACAACCTGTAAGAATTGAAAATCGTTGAAGATAACTAAATGAAAGTAACAGCTTATGTTAATTAATTAATTATAGCGCATATGCACAAAGTACATTTCTAGAGGTTGTATAGATCGATAGCGGAAACAGAGAAGTGAAAGAAAAAAGTTAATAGATAAGTACTCGAGAACGTGTACAAGTTGAGTTAGTAGTAAGAAAATTCAGCGTTAATGTATAGTGGTTAGTATCAAACCTCATCAACTTTCTTGCAGTCAAATATCCACAATAGGTCATCGACATCTTGCATGGTGGTAGTTTCATCCAACGCAACGCCAACAGCTCCGTCGTCGAAATATCGTAAATTGATTTTCTTCTCCTGAGCTCTAGCTTTAATAGCGCTAGCATCGTGATCAACTAAGGGTTCGACATACAGCGTGTCAAAATATACATCATTAGACTGTTTGTGACCGCGTTGTCTTATTCCTGTAATAATACGACTAAATCTTCAGTTTCGTAATTTATGTGCCACCCAATTAAGAACCTAGTCAACGTTGTTTCATTCAACTGTAAAATGGTCCCGCAGATCATGGATTACGAATAGTTTAATTTCGTTGAAGAAAGAGCATTCATTTTCCATAGCATTCTAAAAATATCTTTAGCGGAACATTAAAATGATGATTACCGTGATCTAGTACAAGTGTGGCATTGTGTACTCGTTTGGCAATGTCCCTGAGGCCTTGGGGTCCGTGGTATACTGCATACATGGCAGACATATTTGCAAGCAGCGCTTGTGCTGTACATATGTTAGATGTAGCCTTGTCTCGCCGTATGTGCTGTTCTCGCGTTTGCAGTGCTAATCTAAAACGAGATACATTTTGAGTTCATACCGTTATGATAAAATAGACCCATTGTCGTAGACTTCGTTATGATTTCGTATTTAAGAACTTTTTTTATTCACCTATAAGCGTCTCTTCCCGCGGCATCTCTTGTTACTCCAACCATACGTCCAGGCATTAATCTGACTAAGGCATGTTCAGCAGCAAAGAATCCAGCATGTGGTCCGCCGTATCCTAGAGGCACTCCGAATCTCTGTGAGGTACCTACTGCTAATGCTGCCCCACATTCTGCTGGTGGTCGCAGTAATGCTAAAGCTAGCAAGTCTGTCGCCACAACCACTAAAGTCTACAAGTAAACAAGTGAATATCTTAATTTTATACCTAAAAACCAAATATTCAAACAAATTTCACATCGATAGCGCCTCAGTAGCGCCTCGGTGTTTAATTTTGAAGGTATTTTACTAAGGTAATCTATTTCTATATCATTTGATAACATTTTACTAACCCCATGCTCCTGAGCCGCTGCAGCTAGCGCTGAATAATCATAAACCAAACCTCTGGTGTCAGGGCACTGCAGTAAAACAGCTGAAATGTCCCTTTGTGCGAAATCAGCTTGTCGTACATCTGGTACTACTTTAACCTCCAATCCCAAAGCGTCCAACCTTGTTTGGACTACGGCTAAAGTTTGTGGATGAAGTCTTTCGGATACTACAAATTTGGTCCTTTTGTTGTGTCTACGGATATAAAATGAGTATATCTTAAATAAATAGCCTTGGGAAAGAAGTAAGTTACCAATATCACTTATTCATTTACCTGTGACACAGCGATAAGGCTTCCGCAGCAGCAGTACCTTCATCTAGCAAAGAAGCATTTGCCACGTCCAACCCTGTTAAGTCACTGACCATAGTCTGATAGTTAAGGAGCCCTTCTAATCTTCCTTGAGCAACTTCTGGTTGATATGGTGTATACTGAGTCGTCCTAAGTATACGCAAAATATTGTATTAAATAACAAATTTTAGATTTAAAAAAGAGTTAGGTCATTTCAAAAAGTATGTCACGTACCATCCCGGATTTTCAAACATATTTCGCATGATCGTATGAGGTACACAGCAGTTATGATAACCCATTCCAATATAAGATCTCCAGATTTGATTTTGATCAGCGATTTTATGAACGCGTTTAATAAGATCGTACTCGCCTGGGAATAATTGATTGTATTGATAAAAATATTTTTTTAATTAACAATAATAGTCTAAATCTTTAATTATATCACAATATTATTGATTATAGTATTAATTGACTTACTCATAGGTTCATTTATATCCATTAAACCAAGGAACTGAATTTTTTTGGGAACAGCATCATTAGTTAGTTGATCTAAACTCTGAAAGTACAATCTTCGATTATATATTTACAAGCACCTAGTAAAACCCTCGTTCAATGGTATTATAGACTGAAATTATGTTCTAATACTATCTATCCTAATGTTTATATTTGCCACATATATACGTTTGGTTTTAACTTAAACATATTCTTGACTACATGAGTAGATAAATAAAGTAATCCACAACTATATCACCATACACATACATACCTTGTATCCCAAAGAATCTAACATCGTCACTATATCATGATCTCTAGGACCAATATGTCTACTAGGAAAATCTACTCTTTCTGGAAACAAATTATCTGATTTCGAAATATGCGTAGTAACACATCGTTTCGCATTCCGCCACACATCTTTATACTTAGCACTTGGTAAAATCTCACGAACATTAAAAACTTTACTTTTAAAAGACAAACAACCGCTCGCTAGCCTGATCATTATGACAAAATTAAATCTGAATTATTAAAATGTATTGATCATATTACAGTCTGTATTACAAAAGAGATCACAATATACTGATACTAAGGTCAGAAGACTCTTAAGTTGGGACTGTTTTGATAAGCCCGGGCTATGAGAACATTTATTAAACGAAATATAACTGCAGTGTTGAGTAAACATCATTATTCGGTGTGTGTACATATTATTACTAATGACGTCTCATCTATGTTGTTAATGTTGTAATAGATATTTGTTAAAGAAAATACATCGATCTAGAAATAATTACAATTTCTAATTTTACGCATTTAACGTTTGCGCTTACTTTTGCAACAGAACATATAATATGTATTTCTGTAAACAAGTCTGAATTAGCTTATGTTCTTAATATTGCTCTTGGCGAAGCGCTCATGGCCCAAGAAGATTTCGTAGATACGTTTCAATGACTTATTATGTATCCACTTTGTCTTGTAATGCCTCATCGAATGTGCCGTAACAAATTCAACGACATAAATTCTCCAGAATTCTTCAAATTCTTTCAGCGGTTTTTTGCTTGAGAAAGAAATTTATCGGTTGCAGTTTCTTTTGAAAGGTCTATAAGTTACTGTACACTTAATTGTGATATCAGAGCTATGACATTGGTGATAAGATATGTTAAACTTTAGGTAGATATCTAAATTACGAACTCCGGCTTTATAATTTTGTTAAAATTTAGGACTTTCATTTCGTTTTACATCTAGGCGTAAAGGTTTTGCGTCATTTCGGAATCATTAAAAGTTAAGGTCATAGTATATTTTTGATACCTTAATACTTACTCTAATCCACACAACTATAAGTAATTGCGCCATTAAATTAAGTAATGCAAGTAGTTATACTAGATAAATAGACCATAACATCAAATCACAAAAAAAAAGATTCATCATTATTAAAATAAAATTCTGTACTTAGCCAATCTAGTATTGAATAAAAGCCCGTCGTTAATATCTAATCGAACTAAAAGAAGCGTATAAGTCTCACAAAAATTCATTTTAGTACATGTAACTATTTAAACAATGTTTTGGGATGAACTATATGACCTATACTTAATTTATCATATTAATATCATCGTTCACAAATGTTACAACGACAATACTTAATCACTTGTATAGAATCTTGACCCATTTAATTTAATAATCAGTACTCTGTGATATCAATTGAGTGGAATTTCATGGGCATTTGACCATAAAACTTTAGATGAATACCTTAGGTAGGTATCCTAATTACTATTAGAAAGTTTGGTTTAGGAGTCATATGACAACCCATTAATAGCCAGCTATAGGCCACAGGTTCCTCATCATAACAGAGGAAGTCTAAAACATACTCCATGTTGGACAAAAATCGGATTTTTTTGCCGCTGTCTAATTATTACTACCAAGACAGACATTTTTCATTCCCTACATGCCCTCTGAAGTATGGGGATGCTCAAGAAATTTCTTCACTAGTAGTCCATCATCATACCGATAATCCAGCTTCAATCGATCACTTACGATCAATTCAAATCGCCAAGCAAGGTTCCTTACTGTATCTTTACCAAAACTAACAAAGTAAAAAACTACATGAGGGTACCGAAGACGGACGAAGCTCCTCCTGATCTCCCTTTAGATTACACTTATTTAAGTTTGCCTACGAGTACCTACGCACTTGCAGTTTTCTATAAAATTTCTTATTTATTATACTTTATCATTTATTCACGTATGCTATAGGAGTATGAGGAATTTTAAATTCTTTATATATTTTATTACATGTACCTAAAAATTGCGAGTTGAAAAATAATTACTATAAAGTTGTGTCTGCCCAAAACCGATTAATTAAACTTGACCTTACAGATAAGTACCTAGATAACTATATATATATTTACTCTTTCTTATCTATGCACACTTTTATTGGAAACACGTATAGAGAGATATTTACACATGAACAATTGAATAGAAATCGAAATGCCAAAATAAATATTTTAAAATCTCCTTTATTATAGCTTTAATCAACCAAGACTCTTCAAGCCTTTTTATATTTTTATTTTCAATTATAGTATTATTTGGAATGTCGTAACTTCCACCAATGATGGCCATTGGGATAATAATAAATGAGTTATTGTAACGGCCACAAATGACGCCTGTGTTAGTGGTGGCCGTTGGGAGTATACCGATAATCGCCAAGTTGGCGCTGATAGTTTGGGTGGTTAGTAGTGAGCATACACGGAAGTAATAAAAATAAAACGTTAATGAATGTATGAATTGCAATTTACTATATATTTAAAAACAATCATAAAATAAATACTTTAAATAAATAAACACAGAACTCACAACTTTATTTTATGTATGTGAAATAATGTTCACGCTTGGGAAGTTACAATATATCGATATTTTTTCATAAAGAGTAACGCTATGTTTAAGTTTCAATTTGATAAATTGAATATTTTTCATTGCTACCCTTATCACATTTTAAATTTAGTACCTGGCATGTTTGAGGAAGGCGTTTCAAATTGGCAGAAATTAGCTGTCATGTTATACGCTAGTCATACGCAGTATCTTTACCTATTCTGTGGTAAAGTCTGTCCAGGCAAATATTAGCTATGTAGTATGTCAATGGATCAGCCTAGTCTGTGGTCAGTGATTACATAGGTCAGTTTCAAAACTGAACTCAATGGTTAGGTTCTTTACTTTTTCCAACTTTTGTTTTTACTTCTTAATCAAACTAATTAGTAACAATTATTTATTCTTCGTTTTGTTTCGATTTCAAAAGTGGAATATAAATTAAATGTGTTAAATGAATGAAGAATATTGTTTGATTAAATCGCAAATGATGATAAACATATGATTGTGCGTCATTCAAAATATCATAGAACAACGGGAAATACCGGGTAAAAAATTAACAGCTACAAGCTAACACTATAGCTTAAAATAAAGAGAAAGTTTACACGCCGTTCGTTTCAAGTTATGTTGAAAAGTAATATTATTAGTTGATTGCTGAAGGCTTACCCCTATGCACCTCATAGGATCATTTCATCATCATCCTGATTTAAAATAAAATTATATTTTTAATCGAAACAATATGACCGTGTCTGAATATGTTGATATAAAACGCCAAATAGTGGTCAGTGTTAGTGCAAGTGAAAGACATAATCAAATATTACACACTCTGAAAGAATTCTACAAAGATGATATAGATTCTCCACGGAGGTTTGAAATGATCAACACAGTTGGTCAACTATTGAACATTTTGGAAATAAGAGATGTTTTATCTATGGATGATGTGGGGCCTTTGAAAGAGATTGCGCGTAGATTGCCAAACAAAAATGAACTCTTAAGAAAAATTAATGAATATGAGGCAGTCAAAAGTACAAATAGCAATGGTTATGGTAAGTTCAACACAAGTATTAGCTAGTAATTTACATAGGTACCGTAATATCTGTGGTAATATGGTCTTCAATACAAACTTCATGGAATCACAAAGGCAGGACTAATGGACACATAGTAAGCAAGTTATAAATAGTTACTAGATTTGCAGTATTTCATAATTACAGAAGTGTTCAATAAATGTATTTCTATATTTATGATTTTTTAAATTTAAGATATTACTACTTTGTCTTGGTGTAAACGATAACTTTAAATACTTCAGTTGTACTGAAATAACTTTAAAATATATTTTACTTCTTTATTTTATTTTTTTATTATGTTTAAACCAATATATATTACTTAAAGTATGTGTAAATTTTATTACAGTACCTGTAAATAATCAAAAGTCATCAAATATACAAGGAGGCAGTCCTTTAAATAATCATCCATTTGGAAACCTGAGCGACAGAAAGAAACAGAGGATAATTGATACTGTTGTTGAAGAGATTGGTAGTAACTGGCGTGACTTGGCCCGTAACTTGAAAGTAATTAGAGAATGTATAATAGATGATATTGACAGTAAAAATAATACATTGGAAGACAAAGCTAAGGAACTAATGGAAAAATATGAAGCAAAAGCAGACCCACAAAAATGGTTTTTTATTCTCTGCAATGCTTTAGAAAAAACTCGAAGAAAGGATCTGAGCAAAAGTTTGCAAAATATTATGACTATGAATATATGAAGATAATATTTATATTATATGTACACATTTTATTATAGTTATAAGGTACCAGTGTTCAACATATACATTCTAAATTCGTTTGGAGACCCAGAAAACAGTTATTGTAATTATTAACTTGTTAATTTTCATCTCTGTCTGTGTGTCATGCTTGCACTACAAATAATAATTTTGTAATTATAATAAAAAATAAATATATCTCTTAAAATGTCAACTGGATTTAGTATTCTAAAATATACTGTTCCTACTATGTGATGTATACTATTGTACATTATTGCTTGTATCATTATAAAATAAAAAACAAAAATAGTCTTACATTAAATTCTTTATTTTTTTAACATACATAATATAAAAACATTTAAATTGCTATAAAAATACGAAACTTAACAGTAATAGGAATATAAAATTAATGTTATTTAGTTATACTATTTTATGACTGTCTCTACATAGTCATAGTGTAATTGGCTAAGTTAACAAAATGTAAGGTTCAAAAGCTATTAAATTTGCATGATACAGTTAATAATAACCGTAAACAAATCAATATATATACATATTGGACTTGTTTTTTATTACAAAATGCGAAAATAAGTAGTATTTTTTGTAAACACATAAATAATTAATCTTTATACTATAAAAAAATAATAAATGCACACTTGATAACTCTGTATTGTCTTAATGTATATTGTACTTTTTCTTGAGGCTTAAATAAGATATATTTCTAAATATCATTTTATATATTCACAAACTGTATGTACATGAGATTCTGTAATATTTTGTACCAATATAATCTTTGCATATAACTATTCAAAATAAAAAGTGTTTCTGCCTATTTAAGTCAGCAAAACTAACATGATGTAAGGAATTTATTTATCTATTTATCAAATTTCGAAATCTAACATGTAATAGAATCATTATACTTAATATCAAACTGGCAATATTCATTACTCTGTGGTCCCAACATACATATATAATGTACTTGAAGACAATTATTTATATGTAAAATTAACTAAAAATCATTTTATATAAGACTGGTATCTTATACTTAGACAATATTTGTTTTATCGAGAATTGTCTCAATTTATAATGAATAGTTACAATACTACTGACTGATAGAATAATTATTACTAAATTGTATATATAAAGTTTAAAATTTACATTATGTATGCAATCACTGTTTCTGGTAGCATTAAAATAAATCAATATATATTTTTTCTTATTTCATTATAATGGTGCTACACTGATTTGTATTGAAAGTTCATGGAAAAATATTCAGTTTGAGATATACAATAAATGAATTTATAAGAGTAAAAAATTTTCAGAATAGATTCTGATTTCATTTTAAATTCATATTTTCCTTAATTATTCCATTATGATTATACCCAAATTTAAACCAATGGGAGAAATACTTGTACAAGGAATAAAGCCAGTTGGAATGTGTATAACATATATAATATGTCGGAATGTATTTTCTGGAACATTCGCTTTCTTAACTTTGAGTAAATTACTGCAATAAATGCTTAAGAAAATTGTTTTGGTTGAAAAATTTTAAATTACACATTTTTTAAATAATATAATTATTATATTAAAATTGTGTAACAAATCTAAAATTAATAAGTAAAAATGAATGCAGTAAAGTGTATTTTAAAAGAAAACATTTTGGGTTAAAGAACAATATAAGACAATCTAATTTGATTTTAGAGATGATAATATCAAATTTAAAGTTGAATGTTATTTGGGTTTTTTTTGTACAGATGTTTCCAAAGTTCCTTTTTCGAGACAAAATCGTAAAATTATTCAAAATTTAAAATATAGACGCTTACGCCATCTTGCATTTGTCAAAAAGGTCGGTTACTTATCGATTCGATTACAGATTTAAGTACGCGAAGCCCATTTGTATGCATTTTGGAAGAGTCTGAGCCATGGCGAGGCCTGGCTACCGGGCTGCGCGGGGGCGGGAGGTGCGGGCGCGGGGAACGGGCATTGCCACCGGAGCACACAGCGCTCGGGGTGCGGCATCATCGCCAAGTGACGACCGTCTCGAGAACGCACACCCGCTATACCGACTGTTGAACAAATATAAAATAATATTTTAAATCATAAAAAAACACTACCTCACAAAAAGCTATACTGTTCACCATTGAAGAGTTCCCTGCTTTGGAACCAACTGAGTGTTGTATCAAGTCATTCTTATCATAGAAAGGTATTTTAATTGGATCTTAACCACAGTGTCAAATTTAAATATCATGAGATAAATAATTAGCTCACAGGATTTGACCCAAACAAATATACGAAAAAACTAACAAACATTGCCAGTTAAATTTAAATATTTAAGAATAAATTACACGATGACGCCTATCCCCCAACTAGGAACCACTACGTCGCATACGAGTAGCATGAGTGACTATTTTAAATACATCTAAAGCGATTGATTATAGATTTATCTAAAACCTTTACTTTGGCAACATCCACAATACTCGGGCACAAATATAGACGTCATGTGTCGCGTTTAGTAACAGAAAATAGTGTCATAAGTGCAGGTTTCGCTCACACTGCTCTATAAAAATATTTTATTTTAAATAATGACATCTTTATACATACCAGGGCTGCCGTTAGGATTCATCGGATAAGTTTCTGTAGGTACTCCATCGTCGTCGACGTATTGCAGGGCAACTTGCTGGTTGGTCTGCATCAGGCTGAGCACTTGCGAGCGAAGGGTAAAGCGCCCCTCGCCGTGCGCCACCCACACACCGAGGACGCTGCCACCCATGCCGTCGAACCAGACATCTTGTCCTTGATTCAGCTCCGATATCTTCACTGCACTCCATCGACACTCGAATCTAACATTAATATAATGGGAGATTAGGTGGTATATTATTTAAAGGTTCAAAAATTAAAATCATAATAAATCAATAAAAAAAAAAAAAAAGAACGTACCGTTCAGAGAGATTGTGATCGAGAAAAACTTGAGTATTGGTCGCTCCAGTGTTATCCTGTGGGTCGACCCATCCCAACATCGCCATCAACTGACACCCATTGCACACCCCCAGCGAGAAAGTATCGCTCCTGTTCTTGAAATGGGAGAACTGCTTGCTCAAGGACTCCGAAAATAGAATACCGGCTGCCCAACCTTTCGCTGAGCCCAGAGTATCTAAAAAAATATCAATGTATTAACATACTTAAGAAACACCCCGATTTTTAACAATATCCTTTAATAAAATTTGCGTACAATTAACGGTCGCAGACGTCATGAATGTCTAAGACTTGATTATAACCGGTGAAAATTAGTCAGTTATATTTACTGGATCCCGGGTTTAGTTCCCGGCCGGAACATTAACAGGACAGATTTATTTGTGATCGGATCGTGGTAGGTCTTAATTATGAGTGTATTAGTGTGGGAATGTGTGAAATTGTTAGAAGTAAATTTTTTAGAAGCTTCTTTTCTGTAGCCGCTTAGTTGCTTATAGGCGTTAGGACTTATACGAAATAATGTATAAAAAATAACGTTTAATACTTTTGTAGATACCCTACATCCATTTTATATTTATTGATCTTAAAACATAACATAAACACAAAACCAAATGAGCTACAGTTATGGGAACACAATTCTTCTTTTTGTACTCTGTTTGTAAACATATAATACTAATTTTTTTCATCGAGTAGCTACTGAAAAATTACCTAATATTAGTGTAATTAAAAAAAATTACAACAAAGATTAACATTAAAATATTTGCCTCAACTTATAAAATATAATATGAATTTGTTTTAAATTAAGAAATGCATAACACCACATACCAGCATAACTGAACCCTCCAGGGAAAACAAGCCCCTGAAATTGGTCAAGTGTGATCTTCTTAGCTTGCAAATCGCTCATGGTGACGTCATAAACGTCAAAGTTAGCCATCATAAGTGATGCGATCATTTCCCGATCTCCATTTATACCTTAAACAATTAGAAATAACGGTTATATTAAAAATAATTGCTCAATGAAACTCAGGATTAAATTGTGAGTAGGTATTTAATTTTTACGAGAAAGATTAAGTATCTGACTAAGATATGGGAGGTACCTAGGCGGTAGGCGAGAAAATAATCTGCGACGCGAAGTATCACTCACCTTCTTCACGCAGCACCGCAACTCTGATAGATTCAGTCCTCACCACGGCCGCTGACGGATCAAACGTTACATTGTACGTCACTCCTTTGCGTTTCCCAAGTCCTGTTATATATTTAATATTTTACATAGATGTACCAAACATAATACTAATATGAACTGAAAAAAAAGCTGCTACTACGAACCATTCCATTCCTGCCTGATGCAATCTGAGTTAGCTTGTAAGCATTCGAGTTGATAACTCGTCTCCTCCCACATTCTGAACACGTTTATTAGAGTAGTATCCAGTACAGTTTGTCCGTTGACCTTTACAATAACCTAAAAAAAGTAATCCACATCCTTAGGAATCATCCATAAATTACGTCATACGTCAAAGGGAGGGGGTAGGGCGGTTTGACTAAGTGTGACAAGTGACGAAAATGTCCTAAATTTCATGATGACGTTTTTAAAAATATAATATTTTAAAGTATTGTAATACAAAATTGAACTATTAATGATAAATTTATATAAGTAATTTCGAAACGGCTGTTATAATTTCTACATGAATGTTATAAATGCTATAACGACGTTATAAAATGTATGCAAAGCCTCTTATTATCACAGTTATATAATTATATTAAAAGTTTTAAAAATTATGTAAATTATCAGTAAGATCGTTTTTTTTTCATTTCATTTTATTATTGAGTATAGATTTTCTGTGGAAAAATATTACAACTTTGGCTGAGCTTACACGAAGTATGTGCGAAGCAAATATAGCAGCGTGCGACGAGAATATCCACAAATAACATTACTGTACTTACAGACACTATGTGCTTAAAAGGAGGTTATTTACTAATATAACTAACACTATAAAGCTAGTAAATAAATATTACAATTATTACTCTATTTTTCTAGCCTCATCTAATGCAACATGTATAGCGTAATCCTCATTGACGGTTTTATTTTTGCGCACCGCTTCGATACCGCGAACATAATTCGAGCATACTCAGCTTTAAAAAAATAAATAATAATATTATTTCCGACACTTACTCCCGAATTCATTCCATATCCTCCAACTGTTCCGACCACCTTGGCTTTAACACCATTATTATGATATTCATTGAGTACATATTGTAAGTCACTCTGTGCTACCTCGACCACAATTCCCAGCTCCTCACTAAACAACGCATCGATAGCTGACACATTATCTTCCACATTCAAATCGATGTTCAATCCTCGGACACCGGCAATTCCCATCTCTATAACAGTTGTTATAAAACCCCCTTCACTGATATCGTGGCCTGATAGAAGTTTATTTGCTGAAAAAAATTAAATAAAATTTATGAATTATACCAAAAATGTTTACCAACATTGATCATTCGATCTTAATGTCAAGTATCTATGAAAAATAATTCAAAATATCTGATAAAATATCGAATATGATCTGATGATAAGCAGTAATTATGTAACATAAAATTTACATATAATCAATAACAAAATACCTTTCAATAACTTTTGAGTAGTTTTAAAGAGAGCTTTGAGGACGGCCGGATCATCTAGATCCGGAGGATTGTCGCCCAGTTGTTGGTAGCACTGAGCCAGAGACGAACCGCCAATTCTATAACAAAAAAAAATAATTAAACGATATTGAAAATCACATGCAATTTGCGGTCTGTTTTACATTTTTTTTCAATAGAGAATAATATATTATACCATATAACAATTCAACATATTTTTCAATTTTCTAATTTACTTAATTAGTTTCATCTGTAGGTGTCTGTATATATAATAATATACTAACTAAGATGAAAAATTGTTAGCAGTAATCAAATACTTTACAATCCCTCAGTATTATCAGGATTCTATTTAAGAACACTCTGAAAAAAAAATACACTTTCGCTTTAAAAGTAGTTGTTTGCTCCCTTGGTAAAAAAGAGCCACCAGATGGTAGGTGGTCACCGTTGCCCATCGACATCGGTTATGCCAAACGCACCGATTTATTGCCACCCAGGAAAGAAGAGAGAAGAAAGATTCTTGATCATAGTAGTATACCACCAGTAATATATGTATCTATGTAACCTGTATTTCCCGGGTGTTACTGGCACGTGAACGAGCGCAGCACCCTCTTGCAATAGCGCGGGCTGCACCTTGACCGTCACGTCGGGGCACGGTGCGTACGTCGATATCACAAGCGTGCCTGGCGACCGCACTGTAGAAACATATACACGTATGATTTCAAAAATTATATTTATTATCATCATATAGATCAAACATTTTTAAATGCAACGCGTATTAATGATTTTTGTTTTCTGCAATACTATCCCTACTAATCCATGTTAATGAGTTGATTGATATTGAATAACCTCTTTGATCTTCGATCACTGTAGAGGGAGCCATGTTGCTCCAGAGTAGTAGAGAAATGAGTGACCATCCGGGTTGCAGGAAGTTGTTATATTGCTCCAATACCTCATAAATGAGAAATAATCTACATTAAGAACTCGCAGACACATATATTGTAGTTTCACTTTGTTATTTATTTTTTTACTTTTAGTTCCTACTCTCACATTTACTTCACATTTTTCAGGATTTATGAGCCAGCTGGGTTTTCGTAACTATACTGCAACGAATAGCTGCCAGTTTATTTAAAAGAGATCCTGTCCAGAGAATAACTAGAGTACTCATACTAAATGAGTTTAACCTTTCACAAGGTGAGCTATCAAGCGATAATAAGCGCAAACTCACCAGTTTCGCCATCCACATTTGCACACATGGAGAGCGAGTCCTTGCCCCCATCGACGGCGACGCCGAGCACGCACATTGCGTCGCAGAGCGCTGCGCACGCGCACACTAACTCCGCCCCCGCGCTGCCAGTCTTACCGCTCCACATCCAGTTGCCAGAACACTTCACATCCTCCAACTCCGAAATGCCAGCGAACACCTAGCCAGAACGAAATTTAAATATTGATGAGATCGACTATCAAAATCAAGATTATTCTATCAAAATGCCCTATACCAGGGGTTCCCAATCTTTTTCAGCTCGCAGCGCAGTTTGAAGATTAATATTTTGTCTCGGCGTCCTACCCAAGTTAGCTGTTAAATTTGTAAAAGACACAGTCCAAAGATATAGGTACCTAATTGTCAGAAATTTAAATTCTCGTGTCATTTTAGTGAGTTTTAGGACGCTGTTCTTTACTCGATACTCGATTGTTATTATGCGGATCGGCGTCCCTCTTTACTTTCTACGATGCACCAGGGCGCCGAGGTGCACAGTTTGGGAACCCCTGCCCTATACTATT
>DWPA01000987.1:0-20682 GCA_018251375.1 Calpodes ethlius
TACGGAAGCAATTGAATAATAATTAAACAAATGATAATTAAAATGTTCATAAATCATAATATGGATATATCTTGGAATATTTATAGTAATGGTTTAATTCTAGCAAAATAGTACTTATAAAAGATTTGACTGTCTTTTGTAGTTATTGCAAAAAATAAATAGGACCTATTAGTAAGTATAAATATGGTATTTATAAATTATTGTTTCAGATAGTTTCAGACGCAAATAAAAGGAATAGGCTAAATAAGGTTGTACGAGATGAAATCGAGGTTCTTTAAATAATGTTTGTTGCTAGTGATACACAGATCTGAAACGTGGTGCATCACTTCAGGCAATATGCACAAGCTCAAAAAAGAAAGCCATATTCGAAATCTTTCTATCTCAATGAGAATAAGGCGACTAACCTAGCAACGCACTGAACACAGTTGAAGTACATAGACAACACAGGACATAGTTAAGGGACTGACAACCTTGGTTGGTTACCTAAAATGGCGTCCAGGACTAACAAAAATAAGGATAAGACGTCACCCTACCAGACAGACTGACGACCTGAAGAAAACAGCGGCTATTTGCTGGATTCAGGAGCCTCAAGATCAGACAGAATGATGCAAGTTCCAGCAGCAGATCTCCAAAATATGCTGGATATATTTTGGATAAATACGTGCCAGAGCGAAACTAGGTAGAATTATTAATTAAAATAAATTATTGTGTTCGCACGATTAAAACTGTATATATAATATTTCACAAACCGTGGTACGATCTTACTCACTGCACATTAATTATAACTTCATCGCCTTGTTATTTCCCTCACCAAAATACCTCCCAGGTTATATGATGCTAATAAACAATTTATAAGTACTCTTCGGCGGAATAATAATGAAATGAGAAATAATATCTGCACCTACTGAAATTGCAAAGCGAAACACTGCCGTATTAAACCAGCTCATAAAGAACTCTGCGCAAAAGGTCGCGCATTATATCTCAAGGGATTTTTACCTGTGACATGAAACAATATTATTCTACATATTATGGCGGGGCTACGAAATATACCGTCAGAAGTTTTTATATATTACAAGGGCCAGGTCAATGTCAATTCACAATTTATTTTAAATAACATTGCTACAATTTCAAGCGCTATTTCGTAGACAATCTCAAACACATACATATATATATACAACAATAGTTTCGATCAGAAAAAAACAGCACCTTCAAACATAACAGTTGCTTTCCCTTCAATCTCTATTTTGAAAAGAAAATTATCTTCTATATCTACTTTGGTCAAAAGTACTACGTTAATGGTTTCTTAAAGACAAAGAAATCCTAATTTATGCAATATATAAGTTCTACAAAAATTGTCAGATAATCCTTTAAAATGTGTCTATTTCGAATCATAATTTTACACTGGTTTTCTGATCACTGCTGTGAAACCATGATATTGCTGATTCATTTATCAAATGCGTTTCTACCTGCTAAATAACTTTAACTCTTTTAATTTACAACACAACCTTTTTTGGTGAAAAGATACTACTGATACAAGAACAAGAATCACGTGAGATTTACGTAAATTTATCTATTCATATGAATTTTCTTAAACAGTAAGTATTATGTTGACGACTAGTTAACAGACTCTCATTGTGAAATCGTAATTACTCTCGTAAACATAAACGTCCATGTTAAGAATACAGGTAATAAACTAGAAGCAGATAAGAGAACTGAGCATTACCGACAGCCGACAACTAATCCTGTGCAGTAATTACTACAATATACATTTGTATTTTATCTGCGTCATTAAAGTAACTTATACCCAATTCATTTCAATTCTAATACCGTATAACAGCGTGACATTTCGTTCATAATTTATCAGTTTAAAATACTTTATATTCAAGCCAACTGTTATGCTCTAATTCCCTAAAATTACGAAATATGTTACTTGCAAACTTAAAAAACTTCTGAAAAGTTGCTTCCAACTTCGTCTAGACTTTAGATCTAATTTGAAAGATTTATATCTTTCCAACTCCGAGATTTGTCTTAGCGCGGTGATGAATGAATAAGGCTCATAATTCATAATCTACATTATAGGTATTTAAATTGGCAAAGTTTCAATGTAATAAAATAGTTAGAAATCACAGATAAAGTATTAGCTAACTTGTGCATAATTTTCTCATCGCCCTTCTGGAATAGCAACTGCTATATGAATCCATTTATCAGTGGATTATGAAGATTACTTTCTGGCTCATGGATTTATATGAATATACTGAATTTACTAGTATGATTAACATTCGAACATTACACTAGTGCTCTTGAAATAGTACAAATTCTGGACATAGGTATCATTGATATATTTTTTAGCTGTACCAAAACCAATTCCTATCTTGTTTAGATATTTAATGTCGCGTTGTTTCAATCCCAACGAATTATGCCTGTAGACGACATTTCACAGTTTACACATAATTGAGTTTATTTGTTTATGACATTCTTAACTCTGGGAAATACCTAACTAAGTTACTTCATAAACGCTTATCTTTAAGATGACAAGAAACATTTTTTTTATTATCAGCCAGTACTGGCGATGTGACGTTTGATACCACTATAACTAATCCCACAGCATGAGACAGTATAGAAAAAGAATATAAACGACATGAAAAGGATTTCCAAATGAAAAATCGCAGTAACTAAAGTAAGTTATCAAATAGTTATTGGGGTTATAGAAAACAACATGTAGATACTATGATATGCTTCAAAAATAATTTTCAATCGACAAATATGACTATATGATTATAATAAACTCTATGAAATATACATTTGTACAACATATTAAATGGAGGGAGAGTTAATGCATCAAAGAAAACAGATTTAACATGACAACATACCCCGCTTACTAGATATAGAGATTTAAGATTACAGCAGCGGGCTCGGCTACCTATCAATCAGGTATGATGCTCAGATACATCTCAATAATCTACTCAAAACAGATTTTAATATTTGACTCATTCATTCTCATCCATTTTCACATAGAACACGTCACAATGGGGACAGACGAAGAATTATCGCAATGTTAATATCCAAATCCAATATCTAAATTTATATCAATCATGTATGTAAAAGTCACATTGGTATCTAGGCAACATTACTTTCGTAAAACACACGAATTTTAAATTATATTACTTGTATGTTTTTAATCCGTACTCAGAGGTACTTTTAATTATTTAAATAACAGATACTTATTTAATTAAATAAAAAGAATTTAATAAAAATTTTATAAAAAGAAATAAGGAAAAGAATATACTGGTATTAAGTCGCGTATACAGTCAACATTTTCTAAAGTTTTTAATAAACTTTAAATGTTTATTAGTTTGTTAGTGTTTTCGTTTGGGTCAAATTTTGCAAGCTGAATTAAAACTATTTCCTTTTATCCTATAAAGTTGAAATTTGACACCGTGCTAGTTCCGATGGCAATTCATTTTTATGCAAGTATGACTTGATGCCTTACTTGCCGACGGTGGTAGACGGGGGATATTCTTCATGATAAACAGCACAGATACAAAATTGTAGCTTATTTAATTTTTATGTTAATTCATGATAAAGAAAAAGAACAGACTTGTTTATATAGTAAATATACCTCTTTTCAAAAAACCACATCGAAGCAGCCTGAAGAATCTTCTATCTAGAACATTCTAGTTCTCCCCGATGTTAAGAGACCTGTGCCCAGTAGTCAGCTATTAACGTGTTGAAGCCAAGCTTGTAACTTTGTAAGATGGTAGGTGGTCATGTAAACAAAGAACTTACTGATTACAGGGTCTCCGATATTATAACTGAAACACGTTAGAAACATCACAGTTCACGGTAGAAAAAGGCAAATTTTCTTAGCTTAATTGTTAACCAGGTGTTAAATAACCTCCGCAACCTGTAGCTGACTGGCAAATCTATCTATCTGTCACCAAATGTAAATGTTACTCCTGAAAAAGAATATGTAATGCCCAATTTCGTCTCCGTTATACGTCAATAGTCGTCATCCGTATAATCGGTGTAAAATTAAGTAAACAGGTCGCAAAGGTTTGAGCTATTTTCAGCTCTGCGTTTCATTGTAACATTTATTGCCTATTTTTATGCTAGCTTGTTATATGTTCCGCGTTACTTTGATTTTTGCTTTTGTTATAGCAATCATAATTTGAACAGATTTAGGTGGTAAGTTCTTATTTAGTTTTAGGAAGCTTTATGTAAATAAATATATATGCATAATATAATTTGGGTTTTTTTTTATATTTATTTTTTTGGGTTATATAAAATACGATGCTTCTAAGTAGTATAACAATATTAATGGCTTTCAATATATGGATGGACTACCCCTGTTGACATTCACGACTAGTGTCTCTCATCCCAGCATCTTATTGCTTGAAAGAATAAGCATATAGTAAAGCAGAGAAGTGAAGATCTATTGCACAATTCTACTCTTTAGCATTCGACTAGTCGGAATATTGTTCGTTTGCAGGCCACTCTTTGGCAGTTGGCTGCCAGGCAGCTAAATGTCGTTCCGTTGTTATAAAACAAACGACACCAAGGTTGAGTACGGTGTAACTACCGATATGTGCCAGTTGTAGTAATTTAATGGCAATTACTTGAATACTCGGTGGCCACGTTTTATACTCACGTAATAATAAATAAGTGGCTGTAATTGTTTCTCATCAATCTCTTGGGCATGTTGTATTGAGTACTGACACAAATCAATTATTCGTTTTTTAATGGATTGTTCATATTTTATGAAAGAAAACAGACCAAATATCTATGGATTAATGACTTTGTATGTAGAGTTTTATCTTCTTAAGAATAGATCCAGCCACTTTTAAATACAGAAACGCACCTCCAATCATTATAGGTAAAATTAACGGACTAACTAGTGACGTGACTGATGACGAAGACAACAAGAAGTATGCACAACGGATTCGATTGCAGGAATGCGATTACCGCAGTAAGTGTTCGAGATAGTCTACTTAGAACATAACATTTTATTGCAAGAAGAAGTCCTTTCTGCTTCGCCTATAGTTATTGACTAGAAAGATTTCGTGGACAATAACATGCCGCTGTAGTTCCGCAGCTAAGAATCTATCGTTACATTTCTTTTAAAGCAAATCAATACGAATTAAAATTTAGAAAATATCATAATCTAAATGACTTACAGAGTAGAGCTCAGATAAAAATATGAAAGACTGTAGTTTTATTCTGTTAGTTAGTTAGTTAGTATGACGTAAAGCAGGCTTTCAATTGTTATCAAAATTACAAAAGATTATATTTTGTTGACTTATGTAAATAGCTGTCATCCAAGGAGACGAGATATCTAAACATAGGTGCGTTGTACCTGTTGGGCAAAAGAAACAAAATTTTTTTCTAAATAAAACCATAAATAATTCAGCAATTTTCAAAGGATAATTTGAATCTTAGACCAGTACATTCTTAATCTTGTTATACATGGTAGATATTTAACATTTCACGCAAATTACGCATTTGTAAAATACATTTCCATAACAAATTTCACACGTGTCCGAGATATTTGCATAATTATAGTGCAATAGTTTTGCATCGCGGCACTGTATCAAATTTACGATATCAACGCCCCCACTTATTACCCTACACAAAAGCTCTGGCATACTATAAATAAGATGTTCTTGTCCATCAACGTAACCACTCAATAATGCAGTCTCTTTAATTAAATACATGAAAGGATACAAATATAACAAAGACTATAAGACCAATGTAGTACTTCTCTATATGTTTAGCCTTTTAGGAATCATTAACCTAATAGTATAACAGGTGTAAAAGTTGTTATAGTAGATAGACTTTTAGATCTTATGATCTATGTGATTGTAGGCTTGAATTTTGTATGTTTGAAAGTGTGTATGGATGTTTCATCATGTACTAACCGTTGTACGGATTATCATGAAACATGACACACAGACGGATCATGTCCATATTTAGAGTATGGGATAGATTTTATGACGGTTGTACAGTGTACTGGGATGATTTAAACGTTTATAAGTGTGTTAGTGAATTAATAATCAACAGTCGAACATATATATACCGATGAAACGTGGTATAAGAACATATATACAATGACCTGGACTAAAACATTTTTTTTTACGTTGCATGAACAGTTGTATACAAGTCGGACCTTGCAAACCAAAAGGGGTTTATATATGTCTGACACACTGAAAATAAGTTCCATTGTTGTGAATCAGTTTACGTAATTAGAAGTTTATGAAGTTTCGTTTGTGAATCGCTTCTTCCGCGAGAAAAGCCAGAGGCGAAATTTGCTAGATAATAATTTCATATATATATGTACCTATATCTCTGTTACCTATACTTCTTATATAACATATCTCCCATGTATTTCGGGCTGTATATGTTTACTAAAAAAATCTGCTGATTTTACTCAGTACAATCCGAGGTAAATCTTCAATGTCATACTTGTCACTCTATTTATCAACAAGGACATTGATATATAAAAATGTTTATAAGTACAACTGTAACGAATTACAAATGCATTGGAAATAGATAATAACAATGCAACAAAGAACATTATATCTGAAATATTACCAGAACAATTTATTTAAAATAACAAGCAATACTCTTATCTTTACAAGAAATACGTTCATGGAAATTCTGTTTGTATAACACTGAGCAATAAATACAGTGCAAACATTATCATAACGATAGCTACCTGTTTGCACATTTTCAGTTTGTTTGACAGTCTGATCATGACATGGTTCGCGTGATCAGATGTTACTTATTGGTGATATGGCGTTGGTACCTTTAGGTTACCAACCAAGAAAGGGCTTCAGCTCTACAGTACAAACTTTTAGGTCCTACAATCATATTTAATTATTACGGTCAAGACAGGTATCTTTGAATTACGGTATAACTTTGAAAAAGTAACGAAGGTATGCATTTTTTTTTATTTTCTGCAAATTACAGTTGCTGATGTTTACTTTTCATTAAGATAAGATATTAAAAGTTACCCTGACTAAATATTTCAAAATAATGTTTAACGCGTTTGTCTTCGTTAACAAGTCTTTGTTATTAAACTTATGTGTAACTCTCGTACTAACTAGAATTATTCATAAAACCCATAAACCCTTTAGAGACTTAATGCATACTTTCAATGGCCTTTTGTAGTACCTACTTACCACTTACTAACGTAGGTACGTTTATTCGTAAATGTGAACAAATCTTAAACGTAATATTACAATACCTTTTTTAAACTATAAAAGTAGGCATATTAGCTCCTATCAATCCGCAAATTACATTTTTCTAAATAAATTTCAAAACGTTACAAATCAAGTTGAATGCCACCAGCTTTCAGAAACATTTGTGTAAAAATATCTACAATTTAATTATAATTTTCTTATTTACAAAGGCCTTGAACATACCGAGAAACTGAAAAGTTGTTTTGTGACTTAAAAGATCAATTACTTTTTATATACCTTTACTATATATACCTATAAGTATTCAAACTGAATCATATAATTAAGTTTATTATAATGGATAACATGATGAATATGACTACGATCATCATCAAGACGGCACAAGACCGTGTCGCAATGTGAAGTCTTAAGTCGACGCGTGGTGATGGGTAAATACGTATCGGTAAAATTCACACATCTTTCAAATCAATATGAAAAACTCTCAGGCGATGAGTTTCCTTAAAAAAATCGTTTAGGAAGAATAAATAAAGAAAATTCTCAATATGTATGTTTGATCATAAGCCTCTCCTTTATGTAAGGAACTGTTACCTAACTTAAAAAAGGTGTGTGTGGAATTTTAACTTGAGTCACCCGTGACTAACCCATACCTAAATATTACAAGTCATGTTAAACAAATGTTAACACAAACGAAATCCAATATCATATAACAAGTCCACTGTTGGCTGGAGATGCGGAATCTCATCTCGACATATAGAGCACTTCGGACTAATTTAGAACTGTTGATATAAGCGACACAGTGATAACTGGATAGATAAAAGTTCATGACAAGTGTAAATATATTCGCGAATTATTTTATCATAACATAGGTTATAAACTACAAACGATGTTGTATGCAATAAGGAATAAATGAATAGTTTAAAAAACTACAAACATGCATTTATACTGCAAAAAATTTAGTAACTGCTTTTCACGATTAAGGAGTTTTCTCGTCTGCATGCAAGTGAAGTATCAGGTCACGCTTATCATAAAGATGCATTAATGTCATCTGTACTAAAGCAGTGTGTCCAACTTCGACTTTATAGGATAAAAGGAAATACTTCTAATTCAGCTAGCACGATTTGACTCAAAAAACACACTAACAAACATTGTAAGGTAAATAAAGGCTTTAAAAAACAAATTCTCACGTCACTTTCTAGTTTTTAAGCAATAATAAAGTTTATACTTTCATAGTGAACATTGCCCTTTGGAAGTATGAAATGGAAGTATGGTACACGATGACGTGACGCGACCAGTTAAGCGTAATTTCTCCGAGTGGCTGCCATTCAATTGTCGGTAGTAGATTGAACTCACGCGCTTCGTTCCCCAGTCATTTGTATGGTCATACCATATCATGTGTAATTCCCATCCGACACCGCTATTGTGTTGAACTTGTAACTATACTCATCGTGGATTGTACGCATGTTACTGTATTTGGATGGCACCAGGTGCATAATAATATGCAGATATATAATTAACGTGGTCGTAGAAGAGAATCTCCTGTCATAGTGCAACCGTTACTTTTAATACATAAAACAACGTTTCATTAAATTCATTTGACGTTTAATACATCAAGTTATATAATTACTTCATTACGTAACTTAAATTATATATATATATGTTTATATATGTATACTAATACGCTAAGGTTAAGAAATTTGCCTCTGAATATATAATTTTATAGATGACTGCTTACTCTTTGATTTTATACTTATTTAGTGCGAATTATTAGCACGAGTATTGCTATTAAATATTATAATCATAACAATATGCATTACTCCCATATTTCTGGACACAAATTTGATTTCAAAACAAGACGTTAAGGTTGTCAGACATTGCCAACAAATTAACAACATCGCTATATTGCACTGTTCAAATTTCAATGTTTCCTACACATCAAATCAAAACAACGTACGAGGCAAAGTTGTAACGCACCACATTTATATTTCTTACTACGCAATTAGGCTTTTATTGGGCATAACACGCTTGCGCTGTACCAAATTACGTACCGTATGGTTTATAGGAACCAGACTTGATTGGTTTGGTTTCGCGATTCATCTTATTTATTAGACCCTCAAACAAAAATATAATATGTATTACAAATATACGTGCAAAATATTTGATAATACACACGTTGAAACTTACAAACATCGTCATGACAGTATAACGTGTAGTCAGCAACGTCTAATCGTACAATTTAAAATAATACCTTTAAGCGTAATAACAATATAATGCGAACAGTAATATATTTTACGGTAACAATTCCGTAAACATTGTATTCTTTTGTTTCAGTTAAGTTAGACCGTAAAACAAAACTTAGTTTTGTCTTAACAATATGTTGTAAAAATTTAGAATACCTTTGTTCGCCATGACCAATATTCTTCTTTTTAAATCTCAAAGATAATCTACTTAATACTTAATCTGGTGACTGTGTCTGTCCCGATCATGATAAAGCTTTATTATTACTCTATGTCAGTCTACTACATCCACATGGGAATAGACCGCTAGTAACTCACAAACATACACTATTAACATGTAAATTATTGACTTGAATTTTAAGTTGTTCATTTTGTTATTATTTTTGCTTCATGATAAGTATTCATTTTCTACCTGATCTTTTATGTACATTGACTTATGCAAAAATGATACGGCGTCATCGCTTTTTCAGTAATATTTATAATTTTCTATCTGCCTTATATACAAACAAAGATACTTTTAGTACCTATTGTTTTAATGCAAAATTGCAAACTATGTAGAAATAAAAAAAACAATAACGATAGTTTGAATTTAATCTTCAACTGAAGCAAATCTTCAGGATTGACATGCGAATCTATTTATCTCACTGAAATGCATGTTATAATAATGGATTGTCAGTCACAGATATACAAATCACATTATCATTATTGCTGCCGAAACTCTTTGACGGTTTTATCATTCTATGCCGAAAGTATTTTGAAGTGCATGTCATCAGACACTTTATTGGGTACAACATTAAACACACGCCCGTTGCCGCTAGGTTAGAGAGACCAGTTAAGTTTGTTTGTGAACGCGAACTCAAACTGCAATTATGAGATAAACTCTCCTTCATTCTACTATTTACATTTTAAAATATAACGAGATCCGCCATTAGAACTTTACACCTTTATCTATCAAATTAACGACGATAAAGATTATATTATGTTACATAATAAATGTGCATGCATCGACAAATTACAAGAGTGTTGCCTAGATAAATCACGCACTGGCGCAGTTAAATATGATAAATTGAATTTTTTATATTGAATTGCAATTGACGTCATGTACAAAAGCGCAACATTAGTTGAGATCATTTGACAAGGAATTGAAGAAATATAGGTTGCCTACTTTCTCTCAGTACAGTTACGAAATTGCCAGGCATAAATGGAAGAGCAAGCGTTAATAATTACCTCGTCAGTTATTTAGTTGAATCTTTCCTGACTGACATTGCTTGCACATGTCTTCCCTAACCTATAGCATCAGGTTGTTTTAGCAAAAGTTTATTATGTTCATGGTTGTAGAGTTAAAATTGTTAAGTTCTTCAGACTCGCGTTAAAAAAATATTTATAGTATAACATTCTATAAGTATTGAGTATTGAAAATAATAAAAATATGAACAAAAAATGTATGTCCACATGAGTTACTAAATACGCTTCATAGACTGCTACGCAAATGACTAGACAGCTTGCAGTACGCACTATTGACCACCCCTTAAATGACTCGCTTGGTTACCCTTACTTTATAATAAGTTCTGTATTACCATATTATTGGACGAGAATAAACACAATGAAGAGAATACTACAAATAGATGTTTTGGTTGCAACATTGGACCTGCATTGTGTACCGGATAACGGAGACATAAGGTCCCTAGGTTACTTAACTCGTTTCAATGATAGAGTAGGTAGTTTGTGCAACACAAAAGAAACGCGACCTTGAAAGTCCCATTGGAAGATGACGACTGTCACTATGTCCTTTGCAGCCGGTTTCCTTCACCCTGAATACGGGTAAACGGTGAACAGAAACTACCGATTACTGCAGATTAAACTATACTATCGCGTGATATAAGTTTACTATCAATTTTGTTGAGATAAATCTGTACAGGTTGTTATATTCCCAATAGTCACTTTTGTCGTATCTACACGGAAGTTTTCACTATCATTTAAACTGTACGTTTTTAGAATATTGCATTTCTAAAGCGTACTTTGGAAACATAGCTGTATTATACTTTAATTTCCACAAGTTCACAGTATTGGGTACAGTAAGATCTTCGCTTAGGGTTTTAGAGATGCATATCAATAAGACAAATTTTTAGGTACCTATGTAGATATTCAAGTTAACGTTTGAAAGTTTTTTCTCAGTCAAATATCAAAAAAGTTTGTAAGACACAGTTTTGAATAAATTTAAGACTACAGCTCGCGTCGCGTCGTCTCCATTCGGGTCACATACTATTTGCTTTTAATCTACATATATGCTTTTGTATTAAACTGAAGGTTAAACTACAATTACTACAATAAATATACATGAACATTGTGGAAATACCTAGGTAGGTATATAACGTGATTAATCTTTTCTATTGTTCTCACTGAGACGTTCTTGCATTGTAAAATGACCAACAGCTATATCGAAATGTTTGCCATCAACGATGAATTTCATTTGTAATTTTTAACACTTAAGGTCGTGTACAGCTTTAAAAGTTGTTTCAGAAAATCAGTAATATCGAATCAATGATCAAGCAATAAAGGGCTACAAAGGGCCGTGACAAGAATTTTCAAGTTGGGGGTTAACAAGTTAAGTAGTCAAAAAATTGTATTCTTAGTTTCAGTTTGAGTTTAAATTTTCTATTAAGAGTTAAACCCATACCATCCAAGTCTCAAATTTATAAAAACCTCACAAGGTTTTGTTAAATCATCTAAACGAACCCAAGGTTACTAAAAAACTCCATAGCATGAATAGACTGATCAGCTGCAAAAAAGCATTTTAGGTAAAGAATTTTGAATGCAACGTTGATTATGTAGGACATGATAATACGGCAATAATAAACGGTTAACATTTAGAAGAAGGAAAGAAGAAACAAACACCAAAGTGCAACACGAACGTACACACTAATATCGTAGAGGAATTTGCAAACAAGAGATCACAGTTACTACGTGAGTACGATTATGTAGGGGCATGCCTGTTTATGGAGAATTTATTGGCGAGGCTGTATGTAAATCTAAAATAGAATGCCTTAACCTCTGTACCTCATGAGCCTTGTGAGGTTCTCCGCCCCAAATATCCCGCCAATGGATGAGGTGATGAAGATGGTTCATATAGTTGTGCTGTCGATGGTGGCGATTCTTCCGCGAATCGGTCGGCGACGGGGGCGCCGTCAGGGACTCTCGCCGTGCATTGCTCACCACCACCACAGCCGACGGCGGCTGGGTGCTCAGCAATCGTTCGGTTTCCGGTTCGTCGCCGGACGACACACTCTCCGTCAACAAACGTGCCGACCTCGGGCCGGCCCTACTCAAACTATAGTGGGAGTCGTCACTCTTCATTTTGTATCCACAAGTAACACAACCCGACAACAATAAACAATGAAAACATGAGTCAAATCGAATTGCCCTCGATTGTTGATAACATTCTCGATTTTCGATAGACCGCCGTTAAACCGACGCCGGCGCTTCGACAGACGTGTAACGCGAGCGACGCCGGCCTCCGACTGGCGGTAGCGAACTGGCGACTGCGGGCGGCCACGAGTACACGTGGGTGACCAACTCCGACGTCAAAACAACATTGATGCCGACGACGGCTAGTCGACGGTTGACTATAAAACTACTAAGTGCAACAACTCTTAAGTGCAACAATAACATTAAATTTTAAATATGTATAACTATAATGGATGTTTGTAACCATGGTAACATTTTTTTCAATGCTATTGTTCAGTATCTAGTCAAAATTTTTAACAAGTAAATATTACAATGAATAGTGTTTCTATCATGTTTCTAATATTATTTTAGACCATTTAAGTTTAGGTATGTTTATACTAGAATTAAGAATCATAAGCCTATAAAATGAGAAAATAAGATTACCTTTTTACATTAGAATATAAACAATTACTTTCAAATTCAACAGCAGAATATTTTAATAAACATCAAATTAAAAATCTTTACAGTTTACAATTACAAAATATGACTTTAGATATATTATACCTAAAATAAAAATTTGAACAGTTTGAACTAAATATAACTATACTTTTTGCAAGATACTTTTTACTCATATCAATCAACTTTCAAAGTAAATATAAAAGTAAGTTTTTGATAAAAGGATATTCTCATTTCCCAAACCAATAAAAACATCTAAATCGTCAATTTTTGTCATTCTCATTATGCCTAATGCAATTATAATTTAATTATATAATATTTATTTACAGCTGACATAATTTAAAAGCAATAAATGCACTTAATAAATTTATAATATATTTTTGATTTTTTTTTTTTAAACTGTATAATACCAATCACTATGGACATGAGGCAGACTTATTACTAAAACCTTTTGTTACCGGTAAAGTTTTTGGACTTGAAGAGAAGATTTCCTCTTAGAAGTGGCGATATTCAAATATAAAAATAGAGAAGGAAAACTTTATTACTTATATAGACTGACTGCAATTCAATTGCTTTAGAATACCCAGAATTTGACACAAAGAAATAATTATTAACACTAATTTTATGGTCTTATACATAGTTAAGTGTCATTACTAGGTATGTGTTATACTACTGTATACTGTGGTATACTACTTATACTGTGTCTAAGGATGTACAGTAGAAATAATTTACCAAAGCAATTCACATCACTATATTTTGTATGTCATTATACACAGATACAATTGACAAACAATAAATCAAGTAGCTGATCAATTTGATTGTAATGTCCACACAATTTACAATAGATTCCATTGAGCACATTTATAAATAAATTTACAAGACTGCCAATTCACAAGTTTCTTTGTCAATACTCAATAGCCAATCTTTATGTTGGACTATATCAGTACAAAATAGTATCTACATAATGTCAATATGATAATTAGTTGTAAAATAAAAGCACTTGCACTTTCATAGTGATTGGTATTATATAAATATCGGTCATTTGTTGCAGTTATCGATCTCATAAAGATGAGTATTTAATATTTTTTTAGATATTCACTACTATTTACTAGCAATAAAATTATGACGTGATTATGAATGTGTATTTATTTGTGTCCTTCAAAGAACTTAAATGTAAATATAATTATTAATAAGCATATTTAAGGTCGTAGATTGAAAATGTTGTATTTATTTTATTTATAAATAAAACTAATACCTGTAGTAGAGTCTGCTTTTGAAGACGGAAGGCATGTAGTACACTGCACTAAAATCACATGACACATATAAGTAGGTATACAATGAATCTAGGAATTGAAGTCATATAAGGAAAATTTGTTTAAGTTACACTACAATACAAGGACATTAAAGTACAATATTTAAAAATCGTCCGATTATACACACATTACAGACAGCGAACAAAATTTGACATTTGACATAACATAATTGACATAACTTGACATTGAATTGCATTTCTTTGTAAAGGTTCAAGGTTGGGCCTTAGATTTTACGCTTTGGGCCAAAAAAAAAACAAAAATCAAAGAAAAAAAAAACTATCGGTATTACGCCATATATAAAAATACTGTTGATTGTTGTTCAAATTGTATTCCTTACAATACCGATATTAGAGGAATTAAATTTTAGAATATTAAAATTGATGTTAAGATACGAAAAGTACTTAAAATCACCTGTTAACTTTTTTTCTAAAAAAATAATAATAATAAGTCAATTTTAATTAATATGCAGTATTTTCCCCTATCCCCGATTCACCATCGAACGACACAGCACACGACGAGTCTCTTTTCATAAGCGATGAACATCCCGACGCATGTGGCTTACGATGCGATTCATGCCGGCATGCGTACCGCAAAGGAGTGGAATGCGTCTTCGTCTGCGTTCCCCCTGCCTATGACGTGATAGTCTTCTAGAAAATAATGAATAGGCTTTTACCGAGTTAGTGCGCATACTGATTTCGACTGCGTCCCCACTTACCATCAAGTGGGAAAGTATAAGTCAAGCATTAAGTTATATAAGTAAAAAAACTGATATTTTTTTGTGCCCGAGTTCTACCGTCCAAGGATGTCGTTAGCTATCGCGGGATAAATGAAGCGACTAAGTATAAATATTGAACGTAACTCAAATTGATAAAAAGCTTTTTTAAACAACTCTTTAACGACACAATTACTTGTTTAGTGCAAACCCTGCCTATCCGTGATAATTTAACCCACCCAAACAGCTTAACTTGTAAAACATGAGTTTAACAAAATTAGTACTTTAAAGTTTATTTTTTCAAACAGATTAATGAGTCGCAAAATGCTCGTTGCAAATTCATAAGAACTTTCAACGGGTGCCAATTCACTATTATAGTAGCTGTCGGTGTTTGTCTTTTCTCAAGTTCGCCGATTTTTGATAATGGAGCTGCAGCATAAGATTATTGTATTAAACTCTTGAGATATTCTTGTATATCTTAGATAAGGAACTCCGCGAAAATAATAGATAGTATTAACAGACTACGGTTGTAAATAGATATTACAGTCTTATCAGGATGTTATATAGTAGTAGTAGATTTCTTTTCTTTATAGTTCATTTCGCTACCTATATGAAAATGACATGACTTCCATTGACAAGTAATTAAACGTAATGAAAAGTACCGGTTACAAAAGTATCGGTATTAGTTACTTTCGTTAGAATTTATCAGCATCGTTAAAAATACGGTCATATCCTTATCCATGTGTCTCGTACATTTATAATTTTCAAACATTATACTGATTATTTTACTTGCTTATTTAGGATAAATTTAAATGACATTAACAATGAATTAGTAAAATTGCTTTTTTGAATAAAACATACATAAGTTGCGTTCGCATAAAATTTATACTTAAACGTTCGTCTCTTCAATTTCATTTCTTGTACTGTGTTTTGTACAAACGATATACCTAATCATGTTGTCATACATCATACTGACCAAATTAAATGCGAATAATGGGTAGTAATGTATTTTAAAATACTTATCCGGTAACGGTACTTTTATGTCAAATATGGTACCGTTGATCCGTTACTAAAAAACGAAGAGATTTTCAACTACATCTTAAGCTCTCCTAGTCTGTGGATCACTGACAAGAGTGATAACACAATTATGACGTTATCTAAAACAGTTATCCCATTTGTTTACTATTGTAAGAACTGAAATAATATAGCATATTATTAATCAGATTTCTTAAAAAAACGGAACTCACGAATTCCAAAAAGAACCTACCTTTTAGATATTTTGTGTTTAGGTTTAAATATGACCTTACCACAAAAAAAGTATTACAGACAGCGTGCACATTCTAACCCTATAGCGGATCATTGTTTTGATTAGTAAGTATATTTATCTGTTCAATTTCGTACTATTATAAAACACAAGTAAGTGTTTTATACTATAAAGATACTCGCTCGACGTATAATTGTATTTGGGCGTTGTCAGAATACTTCCCGAAGGGAGCATCTGCATCTTTACAATATAATATTTTAACTATAGAAATGTTTAAATTTACTTCAATATTTTGAATTCAAATTCGAACAAGTTAATAATAAAGATCTTAATATTTATTTATCTTAAAACCAAGTATTTTTCACACTACTTTCTTTTTTTAAACACTGTTTTTTTATGCGATGGACGGAGATATAACAATAAACGCTTACTCCCGCACAATAATTGCTTGTGTCGCGTGTGGCATGGCCAACATAAATAACATGTCTCTTACACCCACAATCTGAAAACAAACATTTATCTTCCACATAACTATCTGCCAACTAACCGGAAATGAAATATGGGACCCCTCGCTTCACAGGCAATGTCACTACCAATTTGCAGACATCCTAATTTTAAACTATGACGTATAGTTGATTCATACATTCTTCATTGTGCACTAACATAATATGCAATGTATTTCCAGCCCTGCACATCCAGATGATTATGACTGGTCTGCCCTATATCCTGTAGTACAAAAAAATGAAGATCCAAAGAAAAAAGTTGAATTTTTGGATGTTGGCTGTGGATATGGAGGACTTTTAGGTAATTTATATTTTTAATTTGTCATATTTCACTTATATGTATGTTACAATTAACAGTTTATCTAAATGTTTTCAGTAACATTGTCTCCTATGTTTCCTGAAACACTGATGCTTGGATTAGAAATTCGTGTTAAAGTATCAGATTATGTAAATGACAGAATTAAGGCGTTGAGGACACAGAGTCCTGCTGATTACCAGAACATAGCAGTCTTAAGAACAAATGCAATGAAATATTTACCAAACTTCTTCCACAAAGGACAGGTTTGTGTTATTAATAATGATTGTGAAATTGTTTTGGAAAGGCATAGAACATATAAGTACATATAGTATCAGAAAAAACAGGACATGGCATTGAGTATATGAATGTTTTACAATATTACTGGGTGCCTCTTCCAAAACTTTTGACGAAAAAATATTTTTTGTTTTTATATTCATATAAGCAAGCTTATCAAAATTTTTCTATTTTAATTTTCAGCTTAAAAAAATGTTCTTTTTATATCCAGATCCTCACTTCAAAAAGGCTAAACACAAGTGGAGGATTATCAACAAATGGCTTTTATCCGAGTATGCCTATGTATTGGCTGACCAAGTATGTACAGGCAGTTTTCTATCAGTATATGTTATTGTTAGGCTTAGGAACGATCTGGGTGGCACAAGTTAGGGGAAGTCTATGTTCAGCAGGGAACCTTCAAAGGCTGATGGATGAAAGGATGAGATTTTCTTTCAAAGTTACCATAAATCCACTCCATTTAAATTGTTAGAATCAAACAACAAGCAAGGCTGAAATTTTAATAATTAAATTTATTTTCTTAGTGTGCAGACTGTGTGTTCTTTGTATTGACTGTTACCTACAATACAGTACTTCCTAATGTGGGGCAATGAATAAATCTTTCAAAGATTTCCAAGATTTTTATTGAACAAAATCTTTATTATTGTTCATTTGTGTTTATTAAATCTATAAGGTTGTCTTGTTCATTCAGATTTAGTCAAGGATAATAGTATAGGATCGAGGATAAAGGTGATAAATAGAAAATCTCTTACTTTTCTCTTTTAAAATTTATTGAAGCATAAAACACTACAGATTATCAAAGTTATGTTCTAAATAAACCTTTTTTTCAGGCAATTGTTTACACTGTTACTGATGTTAAAGATTTACATGAATGGATGGTGATGCATTTTGAAGAACATCCATTGTTTGAAAAAGTATCAAGTGACGAATTGGTGAGTTGACTTTAGTGAAACATTGAATATGAATTGGATTAGGTATTAGTGATGTATTAGCCTATTTTATATAAAAACGTTGGTAAAGAAAATTAAACGAGATTTTTGTTTACTTTTAGGAAAATGATGCGGTTGTGGATAAATTATTTGAAAGCACAGAGGAGGGGCAAAAGGTGACAAGAAATGAAGGTGATAAATATCTTGCTGTGTTCCGGAGGATTGGTGATATTTAAGTAGATTAATATTTTGTGAAATAAATATTTGTATTAAATATTATTTTTATCATATCTGATTAATGTGTTTCAATTTAATTTTCTGTTACCAACATTCATACATTTAATTGTATTTATGGCATTAAGTTTATAATGGTAATGCGAGTATATATAATATAAACTCCACTAAACATTTACATATAGTGATTAATCATTAATAAACACATATAAGCAGATTATACAGATACTAAGCTGATTAAATATACTTGTATGATGAATATACATTAAAATATGTTATGCAATTTAGGGTTAATGAATTTAAACATTACATTCATGTGGTTAAGACCTGGTGAAGATTTGTTACAGTCTATGACTCTTCATGAAACAAATAAGCATAAATAAAATTCACTAACGAAAAATGCAAATTTTAATACAAAAAATATTTTTTTAACTTTGGTTCATTTAGGGTAAACTTAAACTAATTTTATACGACAAATACATTTTGCGCTTCAAGTTTAATAACTTTAATCTAAATAAGATTTTTTTAATCGTTTTGGTATATTAATGAATCTTTTGTAAAACAAATATGTAAATCCTGGGGGAGAATCACTGAGTGGGCAGTGGAAGTTTTAAACATATCAATATTAGGATAACGTCTAGAAACCCCCAAAATTGCATTAAGCAATCTGTGGTGATAAACAATTAATTATACATATCTAATTTATTTAAAAAACAAATAAGCTTTTTAACTTAAATTAAACTATTACAAATAATTCAGGAAATTTATATTATAATTATATAATATACTTGACGATGGTAAGATATATTTTAATTTTATAAAAAGTTACATTTTATATGAGAAATCTTGTTTATCTCAAGATCTTATTTACCAAGTTGTTATCTAAAAGAGTAATTCATTATACGTAATTAAGAAAAATTCTGATATTACAATTATATTATTTGACGCAGCAAAGATAAAATGTTATAAAAAGTTATATGACATCACAGAAACCCTATTTATCTCAAGATGTTATTTAGCAAGTTTGTTTCCCACTAGAGTTATTCACCTGCTCATTCCTTAATATCTAACAGTTAAGCTATTAAGTAATTCATCAAATTTCTAATATTACAATTATATGATTTGATGAAGCAAAGATAAAATGTTATAAAAAGTTATATATCAGAGAAATCCTATTTACGAGTATCTCAAGATGTTATTTAGCAAGTTTATTGCCCACTAGTTATTCCGCCTGTTCATTCCTTAATATCTAACATTTAAGCTTATATGAAATTCAGCAAATTTCTAATATTACAATTATATGATGTGATGAAGCAAAGATAAAATGTTATAATGTTATAAAAAGTTATATATCAGAGAAATCCTATTTACGAGTATCTCAAGATGTTATTTAGCAAGTTTGTTTCCCACTAGAGTTATTCATCTTCTCATTCCTTAATATTTAACAGTTAAGCTTATAAGAAATTCAGCAAATTTCTAATATTACGATTATATGATTTGATGAAGCAAAGATAAAATGATTTAATTCTATAAAATTTTATATCATATGGGAGACATCTTATTGATCTTAAGATTTTACTTAGAAAGTATTTTCCAAAAGAGTTACTCACCTGCTCGTATCTTAATATTTAGGTGTTGAGCTTGTAAGTAATTTAGCAAATTTCTAATATTACAAGTATACTATATGACAAAAATACAATGTTATGATTTAATAATAAATTACTACCCGATGAAAGCAATATATGGTTAATATGAAGATCTTATTTAATAAGTTTCTTTTTTAAACCGGAGGTCATCTGTTCAAGCAT
>DWPA01000988.1:0-20678 GCA_018251375.1 Calpodes ethlius
ACTGTCATAATGTGTAAAAATAAGTCCGACTATTGAAATAAATCAAAAGTTGCGCCATAATAACGATATATATAATTTATAGGTAAATGCGCTGCATTCAGCTTAAATTCTTAAATAATATAATTTTCTGTTCTTAGCATGTGTTGCATTCAGCATAAATTCTCAAATATTATTATATTCAGCTTCTAGCATTCCGTGACATTCACGATATCAAAAAGTTTTTCTCGTTTTCAAGAAGTGGTAATGAAGGTCTAGACTAGACTGATTTCGTAGCGCAAATTTATTTACAAGCATGATAAATTCGCGAGCAGTACTAACATTTTAATGTAGTTCACGCCAAATATACTTAGTGTAAATTTGTCACTGCCAGCCGGTATAAATAGTTCTATGAAGTTCAAACTACGAACATAAACTTTGGAACACATCACAGGCATTCAGTGAAGATTAAAAGTTTATTCGTTACTTTCTAAATTGGATAATTTTTTAAATGAAATTAAATTATTATGTAATATTTATTTGCTTGAATTCAGTAACTGTAATCTTACTTTGATTGGAAAAAAAACACATAATTTTATTGAACAAATAACAATTTCACAAACTGCACGTTTGTAAACGTCTGCAGTAGGTAAAACTTTCTCAGACATCTACGCTGATAAAGATAATGAGTCCTGACGTGTAATGAGTACATAACAAAGAATTATTTAGCGTCAAAATATAATATATTCAACTTCTTTTAATTTATAAACTTTACAACAAGATGTAAAGGAGTGAAGTCCCTTTATGTAGTTAAGTCCTATTTTTTTTTATTGGTAACAAGTAGATTTTTCAAAACATAGACTTGCGTGTTACTCATAATAATTTGTCTGATAATAACCTAAATTCATTGACGCTTGAGGCAGAAATATACCTATTATTATAATGTTACATTACAAATTTACATATCTGTAATAGTAGGCCAAATATGGTGTAGAAATAACATTAAAATATACGCACAGCTGTAATTGTACCAGTGTAATATTTAAAGACCATTTTCTTACATAAATATTAATATAAAATATTGAATATTGTGACGTAAAATAGTTCACGACATTCGCTCTCATTAATTCCTTTTTATAAAACTATAGCCATCAGACATACGATTAACACTTTGGTTACATTATTGTATTAACAGAGGTTCACATGTGCGACAGAGACTCAATATCGTTACGACATAATGACGTAAGTGTCATTATTAATTTTGACGTTCCATTATTTTAGTAGTCTTTCTTTCTTGTTTCTTAGCAGTCAACCAAAAACAAAATATTAACACTGTGTTATCAAAACAAATATTACTACTTCACACAGAATAACAATGATGAAGTAATTTAAAATTTTAGAAACAACAATATCTATTATTATCTTAAAATAAACATTCACAAGTTCATCAGCAAATAGATTCCAGCCAAAACTGTGTGAATAGCTGCTTGGGTTACGTAAACAAACAAAAACAAGAAATCGAAACTAATCAAATCTTTCACAGAGCAGGCTTCAATACAGTCGAAAGTAGCAAGACGTTGTTGTTTTATTGAACAAGTATCCAGTGCCAGGATCCGGTACCTGCTAACAAAACTTTGTTTGAGACTCGTTCAAAATTGCTTTTAGGTTTTCATAGTATATTGGTTTCAAAAGGAATTTTCATGTTTATTTGTTAGAAATATTGTAAAGCTCGGATATATCTTCACAAGTGCGGAAGTAAGACATCTGCTACAATGTTCAGTGCGGTTTTGTTAAGCCGTCCTATGACCTTCGATAAAACTTAGAGAATTTTGTCGATTTACGTTAGCTGTTGTTAACAAGAAAGGAGTCCTTCAAACAAAAAGGGTATGTGTGAGGTATAGGTTACATTATATTATTAACCCATGAGCAAGCAAAGATTAGGCTGGCTTTCCACTAGAGATGTGTGGTAACTAAGCTACGATAAATGTCAGATTCACAATGATTGCTTGATTTTCAATTATTTTGTATTGCCATTAAATTCTATTATTGGATTTGTAAAAGCCATTGTCGACAAAACACGTGCTTAAGGTCTACTGTTCTATATATGTATGTGAAGCAACATAAAAGACTGGTAACAATGGTTTCATCATACAAAGTGTTCAAGCAAATGAATGGATTGTATTATTTTGTTTTATTTTTTAAATTGAAAAATCTGATGGATTAACTTATTGCCTATCGTCTGTATCAAGTACTGTTCGATTGTAAAACTATTGAGTTTTGACATTCATTGAGAAACTATAATAATCGTGTATATAAGATATCAAAATGTATACTAAGTATAATATATATTGTTAGGATCTCTAACGATAAATATTTTACTATTAATAGCTCTAGTACTTAGCAACTTAGTCTTCGATGTTCATTAAAGAAAAATATTCTTTAACATAATGCGGCGGCTATCTCATCGTTTTTCTTAGTGTCAAACACTGGAGATGTTTTACAATGTCACGAACTTTGTTAGTCTTAAACACTTTGAGGAGTTCATTAAATATTAATGAGAATACAACCAAATAAAACGCTATACAAGTTAAACTCGGTGTATTCAATGACCAGTGCCTGCTACTGAGACTTTAGGAAAAGAACTGAAGTATACGAAACGAATGTATACGAAACCTAAGCAATACGTGAAATGTGTGTTACCATAACTTCTGGTTTAAGACAGTCTATGAAATTTCTTACGATTACAGTAATATCAATTCGCTTGTGTTCTATACTTACGTTTATTAAGCTATGTCAAATCGTCAACAATATGAGTGTATTCGAATTAGCTAAATATTCTCAATTAGATATAACATTGTCAAACTTAAATGTATGTAAGTACATGTATAACTTTTAAATGTAATAAATGTCGTGGATAGCTTCGATGATATAAATAATAGTTACGTTATATTGATTGCTATTACACGTTCACAAGGCGAATATGTGGAGCGTTTTTTTTGTAACCAGTCGACATTTCACTGACGACGGACGTAGCACGTGTGAACGCTATGTGAATAATTTTTGTGTTTTCATACACTTTCTGTTGTAACTGCGGTCGAATTCGAATAGTGGCAACACACCGTAGTCGGCGTGTGTATTACCCTTTTTACACCTCTCAGACCGGTCTTGAGCCATCTGAATCCAGTCAATATTCGCTGTCTTCTTCATTCTGTAGGCATCATAACTCCTTCTCTCAAGACGTGGAGGCCGTTTAAGGACCTTTCTTACTCAACGTTTATTGTTCCTTCTGAGCTAAATGGTTAGCTCATTGCCACTCCAGTCGGCTTATTGTTTGAGCTATGTCGATTTCCTTCATTATCTATAGCTCGCTGCGTGACTTTGGCCTTATGTACAAAGCCATGTCTCGGAACTGTATGTGATCATTGACAACACACATTGCTCGAACACCTTCGACTTTGGGCACTGAGGTAATTAAATGCCAACATATGTCATAAAACACCAAACGCAGCCCATCCAAGTTAGATTCTATGGCTAAGAAGTAAGTATTATTTCCTAATTCAAGTTTACTAAAGTCTTCGAAAGATCTTGTCCTAAGCTAACGGTAGATGTCTTTCCCCTTTGCCCATTCCCTTGGGTCTTGTTAAGTGAAGACGAGTTTCGTTATTACTAGCAATAATTTAGCAAGACTGTCTGAGACAGAAATCATACAATCCTAGTTTATTTGCAGGTGTATTTGTAGAATGAACGTCATAAAATTTATTTTATAATTCTTCGATATTTTTATTTGTGTAGGTAAATTGGCAACACGTCCATAATGAAAGTCATGTTACAGATGTACATAAGTGTTATGGAAATTTAGCATCATGTTGTTCGTCTGACAATAATAAAGCTTATATTTTTTTGGATTAAAAGAAGTTGATAGCTATTATTATTATGACGGAATTTTATCTAATTGGAATGACGTAAAATTTCTCTTTACTGTTTTAAGATATTGATAAAATAGGAATTCAACCGTGGTGGTTCAATTCTGTTAAAGTTCTAGTCTCAAGAGTCCCTTCTTTAGTAAACGGGTCTCAAGAGGTCAACCTGCAGTTACTGCCTGATGGAGGCCTTAAAATGAAGCTCCGATTTCTAAAATGTGTAATTTTCAGATTATTAGTAGTTGTATTTTTAGGTTATAGTTTTTAAGTGAAAAAGCTTTAAAAATCTATAAGTCGTAAAAGACAAAGTCGAAACAAAACCCGAAGAAGATTTATCTAGACAATAGTTAGTAGTTAACTGATAAATTAGTTCCATATTTAAAATATACTTATAAATATCATAAGGTGAATTAAGTGATTCTTAAAGAATAACCATAACAATAAGTACCTTTTTATATTTATTTAAAGTAGTTTTCAGGTACTTCGTCGACATGATTTTTTACTTTTCTTTCATTTCAAATAAAAATTTTGAAGATGAGTAGTTCCAGTGTTATCTTTGTATTTAAATATTTATTTATAATTGTCTTTGTCTGCTTATGTCTGTATTTTTCTTTAAAACCTTTAGTTCTCACTCTGTCCTTGGTTTTCCATCACTGAATAAAAGTAAAAAACCTACACATCAATAAATGTATACCGACCCTCATAATATTTGTTCCACATGCATTTTTAAAGAACCTTGCCTGGTCATTTCGCCCACGATAACCCTTGTGGACCTACAATATCCAGCTCCCAGTCGGACTACGGGGAATAAAGAAAATAATGTTGTTTTCAGTCGGTTCTGTTAATAAAAATGATTACCTTTATCAGGGGAATATAGTATATTAACACTGAATAGTAAACAAGTTTCTGAATACATGTAATTGAATATTAGATGTTTTGTTATTGTAATTAAACAGGTAACCGCGAATAGTTTTGGTTTTGTCTTTGAGGTCTTTTTGAGGACCTTTTGATTCCATCCAAAATATAGTTAACCAGACTAAAGTCTAACGTGATTAAATCATTATATTATAATACCATGTCTATTACAATGTTTAAAATGTATATGCATATATATTTTTAAGTACTATTACTTAATCGTATGTATTAATTTCCAGTAGGTACGTCACATACAATTTTGTTTAAGTATTAGACATTATTGAATAATTGGTCACCTAATATGAATGATGTAAATCTGACAAATATTATCTATTTTCTCTGAAAAAATATCGGATGAAAATATTTATCTACTGAGGGTTACGAGGGAACGTCGGGGTCCCGTTCAAGGGTGAATCAGGACGTGTCATATGACCCATGAAAATCAGAACATCCCACGCTGATCGGGACACCTGGCATCGTAAGCGAATACTATCTATATTATAAAGAATACGATTATTAAATATGTACATGGAGTTTACGTATATTATGTTACTTTTATATTTAAATAAGGTTTTGCCAACACTGGTGTTTATTATGTAAATTGCCAACAAAAGAGAAGACGGGACACCTCATCGTTAATAGCTATCTTCGACTATGGACATTATACTCATATGATGAGCATTACAGGCTAAAAAAGAAGTGGATGACCAACTTTATTTCTAGGCTCAATTTGCTTGTAAATTTCACTCCGCATAATAAAAAGGAAAACGAATTAGGCAAGGTGAAATAGATCATACATGAAACTAAAAAAAATGTACAAACATCATACACCAACGTATATTAGCAACAAATCGTTACATAACAAAATTCTGTTATTTAGTAAACTTCAGTATAAAATTAATATCACATATAAGTGAATATAGTCGGAGATCCAATACAAATATATTTGAGCGTCTATTTATTTAATCTACCTTGTTATTATTGCCTACTTCATACCAGTGTGCTATAGTGGTTTAAATTCAAGAGGATCTTCTCAGAAGTAAATGGCTGGATAGCGCATTGTTTCATCGTCTAATTTCAACTTCTCTACTCCGTCCGAGTTTCAAGTATCTACACTTCAATGAAATCCTCAATAAACATTGCACAATGAGTTTTTGAATGGTTATTCTCTATCGTTTTATAAAATATCAATGATACTTTAGTGGTTTTAATGTTGCTTCCCTTAAGGGAAAATTGTGTCGAGACCTAGTAACGCGAATCAAATTCAGTTAGATACAATTGAAACTGCTGAAAAGAAAATGCTTATTAAACGTCTACTAAAACTGAGAAATAACTAATACGGATACTAGTTATTAGTACTCTGTACATTTATTATATGTTAGTATAAAACATAAATCACTTTTTCGTCGAAACCTTTACAGAGTAACTATTAATTAGTTTTATTTCTAAGGGTTTAGTTTGTCTAAGTATTATATTGGTGCGTATTTCAAAGATAATCTCTCAACAACTGATTTAAACGATAGTTATTAATAAATCGTACCTTATTATGTAGTACTATAACTCTGAAATCACTTTTTCGTCAAAACGGATATAGAGTACCTCTTAACAATTCTATTTGTAGAGGTTTAGTTTGTATAAGTATTACGTTGGTACGTGTTTCAAAGATAATCTCTCAGATAACATTACCGTTATCCCTCTGACAACACCTGCTAATAGAAGCGTTGTTACTCTTGTTAATTCAGCTTGTACCGAATATACGAACATTAGCTATTGTACTTGGGTTGTATCAAACCACTGCGCGGTGTACCTAATTTCTAGGAAGCGAATGATCTCTTGTTTGGAAATATAATGTTGTTACAATGAAACAAATTATCTTCTATGAATGTAAAATTATGTAGTAATCATTTTCTTATAGCGTTTAGTTACTTTCTTAATACCTTCAGCCTTAACTGAAGCATAAAAGATGTACGCGTGTGGTAATATCGTGTACGTACGATCGTTCACACGCACACGAGGCTTTCTTGAAAGAGTTGCACATTGTATATTATGTGTATTGCGGTTTTAAGCGTTATTCTATGGTAGTAACTGAACTGAAAGAGAATAGAATTATAGGGATGGTATAACTTTCCAATAGTGGAAGAGATTAACAAAGTCAAAGAAATCGCACTCTCGTATTTTAATCTTAGCAGGTACCTTTAGATCCAATTTAATCTTTAATTACCTACATTTAATTCCGTTGACATTGATGATAGATGATACCTTGTAATTATGTTAGTTTTTAAAACAGGTCCTTTCTAAATTCGTATTATTTTGGTACTTGAATATTAAAAATATATTAGTGTTCGTTGTTTTCCGATACCAAAAATGGTATAGAATCTATTTAACTATGTGTATTAATATTGTGGACTATGTCCTTTACTCTTCACATTGTGAGAGGAGATCCGAGCCCAGCAGTGAGATAGTTATGAGTTGGAATGATGATGCTGTGAATTAACGTAATTGAAAACAAAAATATGTTATTATTCATATTAAATACATGAAAATATCAATATGTTTAAACTTAATCAGAATAAAGACTTATTTTATGGACAATATTCCATAGTTTTTTTGTTTTATATATTCCGACACAATTTATGTTGAACAATACTTCATATTATTCACTATTAGTATAATTATATAATTATACTAATTGTGTCGGTGTACTTTATAGTACTCATACATATATAGGTATAAGCTTTTAGTAAATAAATTTAGTATTTAATTTCGGTATTTCTTTGTTTTTCGCCCGTGCAACTTCCAGTAAGGAATATTTTCCGAATAATTTTCTTTTCCTATTTCCTCTGAATATGACATTTATTTTTACATTCATAAAGTTACATCTACCTAGATTTCTTTTACGGTCAAGTTTAACTTTTAAGACGATGAGATTTTTTATAGCAAAACGGGTATATTAAAATTTATGTATTCAGAATTTCTCACGGATAATACTTATTATTTTATTATAATTTGGCATATTAACCTCTAGATGGCTTTAAAGTACTTGCTAAGTAAAGGTATTATAAGCTTGTTACGGTTATACTTACAGAATATTTATTTTCTTTGAGAATGGAAAGGTATCCCGCGGGACAACGGATAAAAGTCAGCATCTCTATAATATAAGGAGTTTATTCGGAAAATGTTCTTTGATATAAGTAAACAAATATAATAAATGAAGTCTACTTTATCAAATGCAATCGATTTTTATTATAATTCGTTTATTACATTAATCGATTCATTAAAATAATAGGAAATATATAATGAAACAATTGGTAATACATTAACTAATATATATACTAAAAAGAATTATTTATAGGCTAGCTACAATGAATTTGGTGCTGAATTTCATTTTATGTATAGATAGATATTTTCGTTATTAAACATTGTTAGCCAGCTACGTACCCAAACTGTGACGTTAACATGAAGTGACGCAGTACAGCGAATGAAAATAGGAACAACCAACAATAGGCACAAGTACTGTTAGTGGTGCCATCAAAACGGGTGACCAGTTAATTGTAAAGCTCCGAGTGGTCGGTAGACACTTAATTACCCTCCTTTATGGCTTGTTTGTCCAACACCGCGTCATCGTAGCGCCAGTACCTCGCGTCAAAGTAATAACATTTGCAAAATTAAACACTTGGACGCCGCAGAGCAATCACGTGCAATATTTTCAATGGAGATATTTCGTCAAATCCAACTACTTGTAGATTGTTTAACATAACAATTAATCTTCTGAAAGATTGTAATCAAGCAATATCCGAGAATATCCACGTTTGGATATAGTTTACTAGTACAATTGCAGATATGATTTATGTTTGGTATATTAAATTTGAAATTTATATTAAAATTATGTTATTGTTCCTCTTTGGTGAATAACTCAGTCTTGCCTAATTTCAACTTAAATAGGAAAAAAATCTTAATCGGGTACTTTCTAGAATCAATATAAGTATTTAAATATAACGGAAGCTACAATAGCTTTATATAATACTTGTTATTTCTTGGATTTATTTATATTGTTAAATATCTTGTTAAATATTTAACATTCAAATATTGAACAAATTATATTCAGTTCAAATACGATATAAATAAATATTTATTATATACGAAAATTGTGCACTAAACTTGTATATGTGATTTTATACTTTATATTCATGAACAATATTAAAAAGATAAACAAATTAATGATAACTGTGTTAATGACAACATTTAATGAATAATAAACGTGACGGAAAACTAGCTTTTAAATTTAACCGCTCAATAACAGAATGTGTCAAATAATGCTGTACTCGGGGCTATACGGCCGTATAGCCGTGTTGTTACCTTCATGAATACTTAGGGTCGACCGTAAACTGTTGCGATTATACTTTAACCTGCCGCGGGAACCCGCATGTGTTCGGGTTTATTACGTTAATACAATTACGTGGGAATTCATAGCACTTGATAATATTGAACAATAGTTGTACATGTAATGTGATTGCTCTATAGAATTAATGAAACACTTAAGGAATGAATATAAACATTATTGGTAGGTTTTGTGTATAATAAGCTGAGAAATTAGTTATTGATCGATCATACACCATTCATGAGTCAAAGTAAGAAGCTATTGACGTCCATGGTAATCAGCAACACCAAAGACAACATTGATGAGTTGCCTTCGATGAAAGAAGAGAAGAAAGAAAGAAAAAAGAACTAGCTCTCAAGCTCCCAGCCGGAACACGAGTCAACGTTTGTTAGTAGACTCAAGCAAGAAAGTAGTACCTAGCTAAGTCACGTCAAGTCAAGTTCACGAATGAGAATAATACATGTAATAATAAAAGTAACTTAATATGGCAATAATGGCAATTTAACGTAATATGAAGTCTTAAAACTTAGCTTAGGCTTTTGTCGCCTTTTACAACCCCGGTTACAAGGATCCCAAAACCAATCTCATAGAATTGGAGTCAGTATTGTAAGCTGTCGCACTACGTTTGAAATTGTTATATTATTTTTTGTGTCAACTGCCGAAAAATGACCAGAGGACCTGATGATCCTTACTCATCGTCATCTGTACATTAGAGTCCACCGTATACGGTCATGTACAAAGCCAAATATATGCCATGCCATTATATAAGAATGTGAAGGACCGCTTTATTGCTAAACCTCAGATACTAGAACCGAAACACGTTAAACGAAAAACTTTGAAAGCCAATTATAGGATGTGATTATCAGATAAGGACCACTAAGTACAAGACAAGTATTGTCGAGATTAACTGTTACCGAGATAAACCGTTCTTCAGTATAGTATATCCCAAGATTCGATGTAGACTCCGAATAGGTTTGACATCGCAAATAATAAAATATTTTAAGTTTCTGCCACATTTATGTATTGACACCACGAAGTGGTCTATAGTTTAGCGTGCTAATTAACGGAAAATAAAAAAATGTATTTAACTTCATCAATGTACCCAACCATTTAATGCGTTAATTTTATCGCGTTAACTATGTAGAATTCCGATATTGCTCTTGACTCAAAGTTAACGAAGGTATGGCTGGAACGTAATCGACTTTTACATAAAGAGGATAGTAGATATCTTTTTGTTTCTCAGAATCATAAATGTTGTTACTGAGATCATAACAATTGGATTGACCCGCACCACACTCTAAGCATTCCAACTGCATCCCCCGCTGTTTAATCTTTAAAACAGCTGCATAGATGCATATGCAGTTTATAGAACTTCGCACTACCTCTGAGAACAAAATAAAAATGCCGCCGTGGGTCTGAGTTTTGACCCACTTGCAAATACGAACTTGAAATCTAAACACAAAATGCAAGCGAATTTTTTCCTAAAATAAAAGTAGGTACCTACTACAAAAGAACGGAATACATATTTCTGTAAATAGTAACGAGGCTAGGCACCTTTGAGTCGTAGAGCTCGCGTTTGGAGGACGTCTTTGTTCCAAGTGGTGCGGACAGTATGGACGTTTCATTCCAATTACGCTTCTCAAGCGAACGTTCGTGCTTCCACGGGAGGTTTACCATTCAACAAAAGGGTTTACTCCCACATGGATAAGGGTAATTTATGTTTATATAAAGTAGCCAACCGAGTAATAAAATGCTATAAATTTAACGATCTGTTCCTATGTTATGTTTAACTTACTTCTTTGAAAACAATATCTGTTCCGTTGCTGAGCTTCCGTCCAGTATATATTTTTGAGGTTAAAGGTACAATTGGTTATTCAACTTAAACTCAATTTTAAGAAAATAACATTACGTTTTTTTTCTAACTTAGCTCAATGTATAAATTGCGAAGCAATACGGATTTGCAGTTTTGTTCGTAAATATTTAAATGATAACTGGTGATTTTTTTTATTCATTTTATTTGTATTACTTTTTATGTTACGCAATTTTTTTATGTATTCTATAGATACTCACGCACATAAATGTAACCTTATCTATACTATGTCATTGATAGCTTAAAATCCGTCTTTCATAGTTCCAGAACCTTCTTTGTAGATTCAGTTGCGCCTTTTATGCTGAAGAGACGATTTCTCGTTAAAAGCTCCGATATGAAAACATTATTTCGTATCGCTCGCCGTACAATCTGAAGCAACATGCATATTTCAACGTGCACGAGTTATAATACATAACTGTAATTTCTTTGTTAAATCTTTTTAATTTCCGTTGCAAGAAATCTTTATATCTAATTTCTTTTTGAAGCCACCCTATGAAAACGAGGCGATAAGTAGTCCATGTCGTTTTTCAATAAATTTACAAATATGCATAAAAAGCTCACACTTGTTTGAGACAACTTTGCTGTATTTCGTTCTGCACACACATTTTGATTTCACGAGTGTTATCGACAACATTAACAATTTAGCAAGAAGCTAAGCTATATAATCTATAACATTTTATTATCAATAAACATAACTACCAAAATGTGTCACCGTATACAGGGCTATATAATAAGTATAAAAAGTCTTAATTTTTTATGTTTTTTTTTTAATTATTTCTCCGACTTCAATGGCAACGGACTTCTGTAATTTCTGCAGTGATATTACTACATATATATATATAGCGAAGTACCTTTGTTCGGTTCGTCTCGGAAGGTGTTATCGACGTAACTACGAATTCTGCGGCGAAACAAGTTTCGTCAAGAAACTTTGCCTTTTGGTTGGAAAGTTGTGGTATTCAGTGACATCTACAAATGAGGCGTTCAGTCTCAGTTGCATACAGTAATATATTAGTTATTTACTGAAGTCCACAGATTGCCGTAACATTTGAACGTTGTGTGGAATTCTTCTATTTGTTACTTGCATTAAAAAAAGTAAAACTTCTTGAGTATAAACAAACATTGTAACAATATTTTAAAAAAACATCACGCTCTTTATACACATTGGTATCATATACGTGATAAATTCGTTATATTGTAAAAGAAATTGTCAGTAGTATGAGACGAAGAAAAACAATGACGTTGATTAATCGAAACCTAATCAGGTACTTACATAATAATATTGATTTAAAGTGTTTTTTTAGAACAAAACACAATCGCTTTTAATGTTAATGACGTTGACAATAATATCAACTTAATTTTTTTTGGAGATAACAGATCACCATAGCTTTCGATCCGATCAACGATTAATATATTTAAAAAGTAATATTGCACGTTAAGTACCTACCTAAGGTCGAATTAAGAAAAATATCATGTTTAACGTTAAAATAATTTTAATTAATCAAATTTCAAATTTAAGTTTCAATAAACTTGACCGGTGAAAAGTCATTGTAATATTTTATTATAACAAACATTAAAAACAAAGTTGATAACCAACTTCCGTTATATCAACTCAAAACTTAAGCAGTCTTCTTCCTTGACTGAAAACTACGCCTCAGGAAGTTTTCCTTCAAAAAAGTTGAAAGCACAAGAGTGAATTTCATAATGTAGTGAGTATTCATGCATGGAGTTCGCGGAGTCACTTTGGATTGAAAAATTAAATATTGCTAGAAAATAAATAATATCTTCTGTAGAAGCCATTGCAAATATCATAAATTCATAGTCCTTACCACTACAAAGTAATCTAACGAATAGCGTCTGTATTTGTGTGTACCTATGTGGAACTTTAAGAGATACCGTTTATAGAAAAGAATAAAACCATTTAGAAACAAATAAATCAATTTAACTTTTTAAATTTTTTGGTGATATTAGAACTAAGACAAGTACAACGTTATTGGTCTCCTAAGGCCGGTCTCAATATCTTATCTATTCATTAACCTCAATCAAATGCCGAAGAAACTGTCGTAAAATCAATGTTTGTATTTAATTTAATTGGTCACATGTCCAGATTTTTTAGATAGATACGTTATTAAAAACGGCCGTTACAGTATCAACATTTTAATTTTGTTAATAGCTAAAAACGGGTAATTTTACAGTTCCATTCAAGGTTTATAACACGTATTAATGGAGGCAGGAGATGATGGTACTACAAGCTCGTTTGCTATCCTTATTCTATAAAAAAAAACTCCACGCTATGTATATTCTTGGGGAATTTCGGTGGACCGAAGGGACTGAAGAGATATTCCCTTCAGAGCAAAGAATAGTCGAATGCGCTGTATTGTTTCCACGCAGTCGGCATGAGACGAACATCTATTTGATGAGTCGCTATACACAATATTTTTTGCGTCGTGCACAACCAGTCATGCATTAACTAGAACATGATTTACATTCAAAATTAAGATATTTTGATCAAACAAAACCTGATAGAAATTTACTGTTCATAAAACTGTGGCAAACTGGGTCGAATTTGCTCATTAAAATTAAATATTTGTTCAAAATTTAAAAGTGATTGAAAACCTACATTCTTTTACGCATTTATCCATCATAAATGACCTTGAAACATTCAAAAGACAGGAAAAAATATTTGAAATGTATTTAACAAAGAATTTATATCGGCTACAACGTAATAGGCGTATTTTGAGGAGGTAAAAGATGTTCCCAGTGTATAATAGAGAGTACATTAGAAACAGCAAATCAATACAAAACATTGTTTGATGTCATGCTCATTAACTACAATACATATTAAACATAGGCGGATGAATTATTAAGCCTCCAGGTACAAAATACTAAGCTTTGATATAATCTGAACACGATTTTCCACTAACATTGTGTTATAGAATTACAGACATAATAAAATATACTCCATATTTTTAGAAAAATATAATGTTAGTTTCTTGATAGGGTTTAACATTAGGATTGTAATATCAATATTATTATTATTAAGTTATACTAATTATTACTGGTATCTTTCTGTGAAACTTGGCGGACTAGGTACTATGCTCTTCTTTGAATCGACCGCCAAACGACTCGTAATCCAGCTGAAGATTTAGAGGTGATGCTTTTAGTCTTACCAGTGCCCATGGGTAACGCTGATCACTTCGTTCGATCACGATCACTCGTTAATTCTTATGTTGAATATTTATCAAAAATTAGCGATGTTATAATGTAAATACCGTAAAAACATAAAACACATAATAAAGTTATGTATAAAATTACATAAAATACAGAACCATGTATTTTAAAATTCACATAGAAAGAACAGAGGGTTCAATCACAGGCACTTAGTACTTGTAATGGCTCTGGTACTGGTACTTATAAATTTAATTGAAACGGTATAAAGCAATAAAGAATTATTATTTTATTCATGTGTTTTAGAGAAATGCTACTAGTGACGCTTGCTTTCGTTGATCATAGTTTATAGGCAAGTCAAATCAGCAAGTATTTAAGTTAAATTAGGTACTTGAGTAAAAGTAATTATTAAAGCGTCTATTTTCCAACAGTAGCTAACAGTTTTTAACGAAAAAAGAACTGACAAAATTTAGAATACACTACGAATTTCTTAAATCATTACTTAAAACCCAATGAATTACTTTAACTTGAATGTAAATACACTTGTAATACACACAATATAATAAGTAGTAACAAATTACTTTTATCTCGAACAAAATAAAACCTTATAAGGAAAATTGAGTCTATCTCAGAGCCGCGGGTCTCGATGAGGGATCAAGGAGATTAATTAAGTGAGGTGCACTTAGATATGCGACATAGCATAATGTGTTAATCCCGGTGCACAGTTGTACATCTAATGAACCAGGATGTGCTATATACAGGGCGATCAGACGACGCAACATGTTTCGATCTAAAATTATTGCACAAAATTTGTCCAGTACCGAGTTATTTTGACGCGTCAAATGGAACGGAATATCTTAAAATAGACGGCGCTAACTAATACGAGGCATCCACGATATATTTGGTTACTTAATAAGTCAGTTATTACCACATACTTAAGGATAATAATAACAAGTAAATAATAACAAAAAAAGTTACACCTAAATCAATAAAGTAATGTAAACATGAATTGTTACAAGAAATCAATGATAATGTTTCGGTGAGGGTATAATACATTTGTAAATGTTTCGGCTTTGTTTCTTTGATCTTGTTATCATATATGCGGTCTAACGCGTTAATTAGCGCACTAACATTAACACTACGCCGATTTATCTAAAATTTAACGCACAATAATCTATACACAAATTAACGGGAAATAAAATTAGTATTGAAGTCCATTAATGTAACCAAACATTTTATAAACGCGTTAATTAAAGCCTTTTCAGGGAACATCAGGGATCCTGTAGTGGGCCATTGAAGGGATGAAAATATAATTTTATATTTGTATGTATAATAAACATTATATAGTATATAATGCTTCATACACTTTATAGCAATGTTATAAATTTTAAAGTAATTACAAATAAGCTACTCATTTTCTTATTACTTTGATGACACCGAATCCTAGTACTGTTAGCAACTATGTCCACTGAACGAAGAATCCTGGAATAGATTACTAACCAAGTCAGAAGTTTATTTTAACAAATAAAATCTTTTAAGTCTGATATCAGAAGTCCAAGCTTCTGTATCAGGAATCCATGTCACACATAACCCAGGGACTTTTGATACAAAATACTACAATATTGTTTTAGAAATTCCTAGTATGAGCAATCTGTAGCAGGCGACTAGAACTCTCAGGAATAATATTGTTATTCCCCTGAAGAACAGAAAGAACAGTCACTATTTATGATTAAATATTGAATTAATATGCATGCCCATTTGCTTCCACTGCAATATTATGAAATTTCAATTTCTCCTCCGTGTATAATTTTACTACGCAGTAAAACTTAGTCACTTACGGAATAAGCATATTTTCCGCGTAAATAAAGATATAATAAAATGTTTATACTCCATATTGGATGATATATTGAGGAAAAATACTATTCCTCATAAGAATAATGTTTTGTTTTATGAGAATAATTGAATTTCTTGAAGTAAGATGGTTTATAAAGAGGTTCCTTGAAACTAGCTTCGGTTAGTGACAAAAAATCATGGATACTTCTGTTATTCAGAAGACACGTGTCTAACGTAACGTAACACGTTACGTAACGTTAATAAATCAAACACTATTTACTTTATAATTCCTACTATTTATCATTGATAGAAAATAATGGAGCTAAAGGACCTTCCAGTAATAAGAGGCAAGCCCTTAATATTTGCAGCCAATGAATAGAAATGTGAATTGTTTAATTGCGACAGTATATAATGATGACAAATGAATAATGATAGCATCATCATTACCTGTCATTACCAATGTTATCATAAGGGTATAATCCGCGTTTGAAATAATCCTTTGTGTGCGCGGTGGTCGTTATTGAACCCGAATCAACATGAAATTAATTAAACACTAAAACGCGCAAATGATCATACCTTCTTGCATCCGTCGGTAAATAATACGTAATAACCTACTCTCATAGATCTCTAGGGATCGGATAAGACTCATGCTGATTTTAAATATAAGTATAATTATGTTTTCAGCGTTATTGAAAACCTTTTAACATACATTTACTACTACGCAAACAAATAATTTGAATTTAATGAATATCAATTTAACTTTTTCTCAAACGATTTTCCAAGTCTTAAGAAATAGTAGGTAGGTACATAGTTAAGGATTTTTAGTTGCGTTTACTACTAAAAAATACTAATTTATAATACTTTATTTGTGGGAGCAAGTTGAATTTTCGAGAAAATAAAATGAGATTTCGGTAAAATTATATTCTAAATATTTCAAGTACAACCATAATAACCCATTTTTTTTAAAGTAACAGAAACAAAAATGCAGACAAGTTGGTAATATTTGCTAAATACCATTGTTATTAACGAAGCGAAGCCAACCAAGAGAGGTGTGGTTAGTTACGCTATTAAGAGGGTCTTGAATAGTGCAACTGAAATACTTAAAACAATTTTTCCGATCTAACCCATAAAACATAAGTTCTCTTATATAGGAAAAAATAAATGTTTAACTGTGAACCCTATTTTTTTTTAATTAAGTTTTAAAAATTTAATTCGAATGCTAATATGTGTTCAGATGTGATCAATGCGTATAAATTAGTAGGTAGCGGAATTGGGAATTTATGTTTACGTACCCTAACGCCCGTGTTTTGATTCCAACCTGTTTATTTTCACGGCGAAATATCTCGCTAGCGCGGATTCGGTAGGATTTTGAGGCTGCCAATCTCCCCCAAAAACCTCTAAAAACGACCGCATACTAAGAGTCATAGTATACAATATAAACCTTTTAAGTATAAATTGATTTTGATCGGGACACAGGCGGCACTTAGAAAATTAAGCAACATATGGGGGCTAGCACATCAGGCGATCGTTCGCTCACTTCCATTAATCATCCCCATTGATTAATGTGTCGTCACAAAGAACACATTTACGTACTGTTTGCCCCAATTTCATTAAGTGATTGATTTTTGTGTACTAATATTTTTAGTATCATAAATCTTAAATAAAGAACGCTTTTACACTCACAACCCGCAAGAGACCCCTGTCGTGGGTACCATGGACTAAAAAGACTAATCGCTTGTGACTGGAGAACACACATTTACTTATTATATAAATATCTGCTTCTAGCAGAAATCAAAGCCACGACCCGTCCTATGCAGGCTGGGCCACTGTTAGCTTTGCGACTGGGTATGAAGAGTTTTCATTGTCGTATAATTTTAATGAAGTATCTTATTCCCTTTTAGTTTTAAGTTTCATTCGGATGTTCTCGATTAAATAATTAGATATCGTGAAGAAACTTTCTTTTTTACTGCAACTATAAACATATTTTGGGAAAGTTTAAGGTATAAATTGATGATGATATCGGCATGAAATTAGGTTTCCCTTTTGATAGGTATTTTAATACCACATAGAAAATATTTCGATTTCAATACATGAAGTAATAAAGGGAACGCATCTTATTGTCCTGTAACGGATCATTAATGTCATTAGTGACCACATAACCACCTCTTTAATCGACTATTGACATAAAAGAATAATTTTCATAAGCAATCAACTACATAATTACTAGTAGTAATTATAGTACTACGCGACAACTGGACCGTATAATGGATACGTTATGAAATTGGACTCCATCACATTTACTGTTCGGTTACTAATTCTAGTAACAGAACGACCGGCGTACTGGCATAATTAATATTGCAAATGTTGTTTGCAGATGGGTCGAGCACGACCCATCTATAAGCTATATCGTAATATAGCCGAGTATAGCGATCATTCAGACAGTGGGCATCAAACCCATTTGAAGAGCCCGTAACCCGGATTATCCGGATGAATTACTTTGGTACCGATCACGTATCACGGGAAATGAGATTTTTTGGTACCTGTTAGTGTTTGACAAACAAGCGAAATCGGTAGCAAATATAACAACACGATACATTTAGAACAATAATACTTCCTTGAAGATAGGATGTAGAAAGAAACCTAACTTAACTTATAATTTATTGACAACTTAAATTTGAAATGTATCAAAAAAAACTATCGAAGTGAATCTACCATTTATGTATGTATTTATTACTGACATACTTGGTACATACTTGTACAAAGTTTTTCATTAAAGCGCCATCACAGAATGAAGACATTAGCGCTAACTAATCTTTAATGCAATGACGTTCTCAAGAAGAGTTTAGGCGACTATTGTGCAACCAAACTGCGATTGAAGTTTGGTTCAGCAACTAGCTGATTGTGTATTAAATTTTAACCTTTTATCAGTTCAGTGATCCGATAAACTTTTCATGCACATATAAACGCCGTAGCAATTAATTAATATTATTGTGGGAAAGAATATATGAGTAATAAAGATACTTTAAAATAAACAGCCGCGATCGTTCCAGCTTAAACAGATTAATTTATTGATGGAAAATTATTTGTAATAAATGCAGGTGTTAAATAGATATGCCGAGGAGTTTCTTTTGATGTTTCTTCTCCTTTTTATAACTCTTTTTCCTAACTACGGTAGAAGCAAAAAATCGCCGTTCACAAGTGTTTTAATACATGGTAGCTATTTGTGAAGTGAACGATTTTAACTCAGACTTTGACTTTCATATAAGAATATAACATAATTGAAGAAGAAAATTCCAAAAAATCTGTGATAAGTCTAATATCTTTACCACATCTTCTTTAACATTAGTGTTAACGCCAACGTCCGAATGCGCCTTAATTTAACATTAAAAAGTGTCTGCGTAATACTGTAGATCTATACAACATTTTATTTGCCGTTCATTATTGTGTCAATTAGCGTGGTAATTAATGCGTTAGGATGCAGATGAAGTAGTGACATAAGCAAAAGTTTTAAAACAGTTTCCATGGGTTTCAGGTATGTATATAACTACAATTATTTCCAACAGAATAAATCATATTTCAAATCGAGCTAGTTGCGTTACCTTCAGTTCGAAGTAATCACTGGGGTGTTAACTTTAAATTAACCGCTTAACAATTTTATTGCATGAGTGTGTTTATAAACGATTCATGTAATTTATAATATAACTTTAACTAACAAATATTTGTGTAAAAATATTTGAATATTGGTAACGGGAATTTATTCGAGTTAATGACAGCTTTCTGATGACTGAACTATTGACTTTTGCTGAATTTTATTTATTGTGTGGAAATTTGTTTATTGATGTGCATATTAATATGAAACATTAGTATTTAATTGTACTTGTAAGTACTTAAAACAAATGTGGGTAGTGGGTAGTTTCTATAGTCTACATCATAGACAACATCTAGACATTTAGTTTCTTAATACCATGTAGGAGTAAATTGCAGCATAAAAATATGTACGCGTGTGTAAGTATGTAATACTCACATAAATGTGGGAATATGGTATTTTTAATATTGGAAGGTATGTGACTAGTTTCTATAGTTCATATACTTTTTGAATCAGCCTCAAATGGGATTAGATATCTATTACGCAAGGCGAAGAGAAAAACAAAAATACGCTTGAGTCACTTCAAATTCTCTCCATCATATTCCTAATCATAAAACAGAATAGTTATTAATTTTGTATTTTTAAACTAAAAAATTGAATAGAATTTCAGCGATTCTTTCTCATAATAGTTAACAATATTAAACCATATGCGCATTCTAATAGCGTTTCCAATTTCGTCTTGATGATGCTCACATTATAATCGGAGAGGAACACAAGCCCGGGGCATATAATTCCACTCCTTCGTAATACGAGCAATGAAAGACGAGTTAAGAAATTTCGTTGAAACATAACATGACAGTAACACATGACATGAAGAGTAACATTAAGTAAAGGTCTATGCTAACAATATCAAATGTGATAGAAGACTAGACAGATCAAATAGCCTTTGAATCAAATAATTTATTTATTTATTTATTATTATCATCATAACAAACACTGACATTACAGGCCTAGCCTAATGCGTTAGTGTGCTAA
>DWPA01000989.1:0-20665 GCA_018251375.1 Calpodes ethlius
TTTTTTCCACAATAAACGTTACAAGAAATCATAATTCGATTATGTATTTTGGCGGCTAACAATTTATTTTTTTACAACACTCATATCCCCGCAGGATTCCCTGTGTCGCGGGTGGAATGTACAACACAAATAACACACCAATTGTTGGCTACTTGGGCGGGCGAGCACTTGGATGAAGTCGTTTTGTGTCGGATGAAGAGAAATAAACAGTCGTATATTTTATTTTTAAAACTGTTTACACGATGTTTGTATGACATAAATCTGTATTTTATATTGTTAACACTGTTTTTACATTAAATACGAATATGGACCTGACTAGTCAAACAAATCTGTTATATGACGTATAATATAACTTATGAGCAATGTACACGCTAAATGGTTCTGTTACTTAGTCTGCTGGAAGAGATTTCTATTGGGAATAGGCAGGACCTATGTACGACATTTATTTGTTCATTTGTTTTCTATCAAATATATGAACATAAATTATTAAATAAAAAAATGTGTATCGGAAAACGGATCCAATTCTTTAGATACAGCATGACTGATCTGTGACGTAAGCTCAAACTGAAATTTATTGTTTGTTAATATGCAATGTTTGGTAGTTTGTTGCTATACAATATATTAACCGTACAATTACTAATTTTTTTAGCATAAATACATGGTTTTAGGTTTTAAATGTCAATGAAAAGCAATATACATTTATTTTGTGATAATATTTACTAAGCGATGTGTCAGCGGATACTATAAGTACTACATTAATACGTATTATCAGATAAATATGACACAACATTTACGTAGTACAGACGTAAATTGTCTGGTTTTGATTACGGGGTGCTGTAGTTTTTGGTTACATGCAAAATTCATTACGAAACATGACCTTGAACCTTTTGGTTCATAGTTTAAGAACACCTGATACTTCCAAAGTCCAGAAATAATGGTTTTGGATTCGTCTGAGATTAATCAATATTTGGCTAACTTATGAACGCTCTGTGTAGGGCAGACTTTAACCAACTTATCTTTCTAGGGGACATCTTGAGGACATCTACCGATCAAGAATATTCACAACTTTAGAGGCGTCTGTGACAAGTTGAGAATGAAAAACTGAGATATTTCGATTAATTATCCTTGTTGGGCATTTGTAAGATTTGTATATCCGAGCAATTCCTAGACACGAAATATACTGTGTATATGAGCGTCTATAATTGTTACGTAAAATTAATAACACGCCACATTACACAGGGTGGTACAGAATACAGAACCTACAATTTTCAAAGGATACTCTACCAGGTAATCAACACTCAATTACGATGAAGGCTTTGTAGCGGATAATAATCAATTGAATCCAATTAAGCGCTAAGCCATAGACTTACGATTGTTATGGAATATTTCTTGAAACCCCCAAGCAATAAATTAGCTCAATCTATCAACTGTTTTCTTGTGAAAATCATGAAAAATTCATTTGATTTACCTAATTAAACACTTTCAGCGTAGCGTGAGTCAGTGTTATCGTCAAATTGATCAGGTGCAAAGCCTAGGTAACCGTTCTGAGAAATTGAGTCATTTTCAGCGCTGTCTTTAGTTTTCGTATTCATATATTAAATGGCGGCGAAAGTTTTATACGTGTAAGAAGGTTCGAGATGGATAATTTTATTTTGGAGACCTATAACTTTACCATTATATATATCTATCTATCAGCCTTTGATGGTCCACTGCTGGACATAGGCCTCCAATAATTTGCGCCACTCAGACCGGTTCTGAGACTTCTTAGTCCTCTGTCTTCTTCAGTATATGGTCTCCTCTTCTAATGTTAGGAGTATCTTAATATACCATTTTAGTCAAGTCCAGATAAGTTCAAATTCGCCTTATACAGTATTAACTTGGCTACAATATATTTACGGCTCATGGTCACGAGTCTCTCCTTGGAGCTCAGGTGTCATTAAACGTACTACGCCAACATTTCTTGTATGGATTTGCAGCCAATCCAAGTTTTTAAGCCACCGACGATTTGGCTTAACGACCTTACGATAACAATCGAGACCGATCGCTTTACGTGCATTCCGAAGAAAGGAAACACTATTACTAGTACATTAATACAGTAATAGTATTAGAATAGTGTCAATACTGACAGTGTGTGTTAGTAATGATCCAGGTAGTATTGGTTAGAAATTTTCTCAATCACAATTATGAAAATACCATTTTTAGATAATTATTATGATAGCCTTGATTAATACAATGACAAATTCCTTTAAAATAAAATACAGATATGGTGAAGCAACTTTCTTTTCTATATAAATTGTAACAGGAAAATTTGTGCTGTTAAAAATTTACTGATAATCTCTCCAATTATATAGAGAACTATTACTAACAATATACATAAAATTTTGTACGGTATGCAAGGTGAGTGCACGTGTCATCCCCATGGCTGTTGTCGATTCTGTTATCGACCCAAGAAACGGATACGGTCGTCTGTTGGCTAGGTAAGTCAGGTTGGTATAGCTAGAGACATTTCTTGAGCCTTTTCACGTCCCCAAGAATCAGTCCATCAGTCCCAATTGGTGTCCTTAGCAGTCTTAAAAGTCCCTTTTTGGAGACCTTCCGATTGTACAATCATTCCGATAAGTCTCGCCGTTAGTTCCGTCTAATTTGCAATCTAGCACTTATCTGGAATAGATACGTAGTAAGCATCCCAAATCTCAAAGGGAAGTACTTTTAACGTACTGAAACCAAGTGGGCAGTATAGATAGATACTTAAACGTTGTAAATCAAAGGCGATTAGTTAAACAAGAGTTGCCGCTGCGGCACTGTTCATTTGATCCAAACGATGACTCAAGCTCGTTCCTCACTACTAAAATAATTGCTACACTTTATGATCATTACAATGTTTTCACTGGCGAATATCTGTTTGTACCGAGGCGTGGGAAATTAGCTGGAAATCGGAGAGATGGATTGTTTATATGGCTAGCTAAATGGACCCGAATAAACTGCCGACATGCTCGTATTTATATAGGAACGAGTCATCGCGCAAACATCGCGGGGCTGCGGCTGCGCTCTCCCTGCGACCTTACTCTGGTACTGTCACGAGCGTGGCATGTGGACCCGGTCCGGAATGGGAGACACGCCGAGATGATTTGTGAAGGTCGCCCAGGATACTAGGCAATAAAAATTCAGCGTGATTTAAACTAAAATGTGGTCAAATTTATTTCTATTGACGTGGAATAAGTTTTTGCTTCTTATTTTTTTGTATTTTAACATCACTTATTATTGCAGCAACTGACAAACGAGGTGGCACATGACGGTAGCGATCGGTTGACGTCGTAATTTATCGTTCAACGGGTTCATTAGCCACTGCAGTCACTCTGATACGTCAGATATTTATTATCACTTCTCGTGAAATAACTTATCAGTCTATAACTTCTTAGATAAAGAAATTCTAAGCAGACATATTAAAATATACTTGACAGGTTTTTTTTTTAATCCTTGCATTTTTTATGTGAATAATTGAGAAATAAGTAAATGTGAAATGTAAACTGTACCTGGTTTCCAATCGCCGCCCATGGACGTTTTTAACCAAAAACATACATTGAAAACAAAAAAGAAAACGGGGGTATGCTTATTACTGTATGTGTAGGTTGTAGGAGGGCGGTAACCAGGCGTGGAGAAATCCCTATAAATATTTATGGGTGCTGTTGGGCATGACCTTGCACAATAGTTACCATACCGGTTCAGTAAGGTAGAAATTTGAATGATGAGTATAACTTTCTGATCTCAGTTAGGTTGTGTTTTCCCGTCTCTTTATGTTGTCCATGGCACGCCCAATACAGGGAATCTTAGTGTCAGGGTATGAGTTTATAGCGTAATAATAAGGCCTGGTTGGAGCAGCACCTAGCGACAAACAACGGACCATTCGTAATAGCCTAGACCATTGTCCATTGGTGGAACACCAGCAGATAAGATTGGCTGGATAATTCCAGTTGAGTCGCACCCTTATGTGTAACGCTGTGACAAATCGGGAAAAACTCAGGAATAGATAAACATAGGCATACACGACGACAGAAAGCAATCTAGCTGTAAGTAGGCAAATAGCCACTTTTCACTAGAGTCAAATAACTTGTAAAATATCATAAGAAAAAATCATAACTGTAGGTCATAGCCACGTTACTAACTTAATTATTAAAACAGGGTTGTCATGAATAGTGTGTTACAGTTGTAAATAGAAGTAAAAATACCTGGAAATCTCCTGTTTTTACCCACTTACACCAAATATTATAGACGATAAAATTAGGTTACGTTTTTCCATCGTACAGATATGAATAGTACAGACTTAAATGAATCGACGTAGTATTTTTTCGGATTTCAACGTTATATAAAATAAAAAAAATAAACGCTAACACACTCATACCCCCGCAGTAGGTGTGTCCATCCCTGTGTCGCGGGTAGCATGGACAACACAAATAACACGTCACTGACACCCATGACCCGAGAACAAATATTTATCTGTGACATAAATATCTGCCCCGGCCGGAACTCGAACCCGGGAAACTTCGCTTCGCAGGCAAGGTCACTACCAACTAGGCTACGGGGCCGTCAAATATATTACTCATTTTCGGTATTTTGGCTACTTACAGCAAAATTGATTTCCGTCATCAATATGACGCTATACACATCACTGACATGTGTTCATTGGCAATAGTTCACCATCATATGACCTGCTATGGTTATAAAGAAACTATAACTTTACCATGATTTTTATACTGATTATCATTAAAATATATCTCGTTTATTGCCAACAAAGATGCCGATGGTATTATTACCATCCATTGCAGTATTTATATACTGCACTACAGAATATTATTATACTGGTATATCTATGGAATGGGTGCCGTGATAAATTTGTGTAAGTTATCTTGGTATTAAATCAAGTCGGTCTAATCCTGATTAATAAAGAAGTCCCGACTATCGTTACTCAAGTTTCAGACAATAATACTTAAGTATTTGATAATAATACAATGTTTTTATTTATATTATTGGCGTCTAATAAAGAGGATTTGTAATGTTTTGGGTACTGAGATATTTCATAATTTCACTGTGTAATTCAGCGTCGCTATATTGATATCATCACCATCTTGCCCATAACTGTCCCACTGCTGGGCTCGGGTCTCATGTCTGTTAAAGGTTATGATGATGATGAAGGTCGATAGTAAAGACTTGGTAGGCAACGTTACTGGAAATTGGCTTGACCTATCTTAGTATTTAGAAGAAAAGGCTTTCTTCAACGGAATCTAAACGGACACAGCCCCGTCAGTAACGAAGAATCGGAATATTATTCGTCAACATTTCTGGTAGAAGACCACCACAAGTGGAGAACGGAAGCGTGCTTTGCAAATTGTATAATCATCCAGTGATGATTACCTAATCATTATGTTTATGCAATTCCTTGAGGAAACAAATATTTTTCCTCAATAAATTGCGGCGGTCCTCAATAACAAGGAGAGCGTTGTCTTGCTACTGGACGGAAAAACTTTAACATACCTTCGTGTGGTTAAGGTAATTTTCACACTTAATTAAGAACCAGTTTAACAAATTATGGTAACTATACTTACCGCGTTAATTTACTATTAAACAAAAATGGTCAATTAGATTCGGAGTAAATTTTAAAACGGCATTCAAAGGTATGATGAATAATACTTATGGGGGAGTGAATTACCAGGGTAGCTACCTCCCTTCTGATTGAGTCAGTCGAGAAACAAATCATCGTTTTTCCGCCCAGGTGCCTAAGAACTTTTTCCGATTAATTCCATTTCTAGAATACATTAAGTGATGACTATAATATTACAAATATTTGTAACAGCTTACGTACACTTCCTGAAGCAATGTCCCAGACCCAAACGACGCAATTAATAAACTCAAGATAACTTTTGAATGCATTTATATTTAGCCGTGCAGATCTGTTTACGCCTTTATTGATTGCTCAAATAGATTCCCATCGCGCAAACACAAGCGACTGCTCCACATGTAAACACAACTGCTTTATAGAAATAGATTCTGAACTGTAGGGAATTCCTCGATCTAATTATATTAAGATCGCGATGTCTAAGAGATATTTTATCGAGCTGTCATAAAGGGGCTGATAGAAGGTAAAATTTGTAGGTTAATTACTGTTATGTGACTTTAAAGAGGCTTAAAGTTTATGAATATGATTTCAAATATTATTTTCAATTAAATAATTAGTTACTCTTCCTCAAAATATACTCGTTTAACTCAGACGAATATTTATACTATAGTTAAAAGAGAGTGAGTTGCACAAAGTTATTCATTAAAATAAACATAATGATAAAATAAATATTTAGTAGTTATAATAAATAACAATAATTATCAGTAAAATATAATCTTAATTTGTTCTGTGCAATGGATGATTTAACGAAGCATTAGGACTTAAAGTAACGTTAATATTTACAGTTCGTTTCTCCACCTGGCCGTGAGACACAAAATATAAAGAAATATGCAGACGGTGAATATGAACCAGATTTTTCACTATTATATCAGTTTATATTTTAGAGATAAATATAATTATCATAGATGATGCCCGTGGCTTCACACACGTGTAAGAAAGCTTGTTGTCAAACACTTGCTTGAATATGACTAAAATATACATCGCAATGGATCTTCCCACAGTAATAAGATGTTTATTCGCAGTAAAAAGTAGCCTGTAGTCGTCGTTTTTCCAATTATCTCCAAACTAAAAATCATAATATACCGATCTTCCGTTGTATCGTGAAACGAGGAAAGCAATCAAACACACTTTCGCATATGAGTATGGAATTTGTCGGAATCATATTATTCGTAACAATATCCTTTATAATTTTGTCCTTTACATATTTGACGGAATTAAAAAAAGAAAAGGAAAGAAATCTTTATTTCACCTAAAAAATTTACAACAAAGGAATAAGTATTAACTTCTAAATAACTAGCAATAAATAGACTGACGGTCCCGTAGCCTAGTTGGTAGCGACCTTGCCTGAGAAATTAGGGGTCGTGAGTTCGATTCCCGGCAGGGACAGATATTTATGTGACAGATAAATATCGGGTCAAAGGTGTTAGTGACATGATATTTATGTTGTCCATGCCGCCCACGACACTGGGAATTCTTTTGCGGGGGTATGAGCTTGTTAGCATTTATAAAAAAAAACTATATATTATACTAAATACCTACAAGTTTTACGATATAATGTAGGTGTGTCTATCTTCAGACGGTCTAATATTCCTCTCTAAATAATGGCTTCGAGTGATAAAATGAAATATAGATAAGAAAATGTTTGGGCGATTCTCGAGAAAAAATACTTCGTAATTACGATAAATTTATGATATCTTATAAATGTCTCAATATTAATAAAGATTACATATTATTATATTTTGATAAATTGATTTTAGCGACCGATAAAGGAAGGTCTTCAACGCACATTATGCAACGCATTCACGGAACGACTACAATCTTCAAATGCTGCGACAGCAAATCCTATTGCAATTCATAACTCCAGACATAACTTTTTATACTACAGGGACACGGTAATGGCCGCTATCATTTGTAATTATTAAGTAAATAGGTATAACTTACGCATCATAGTGAAGATATCGATTTTTCTTCCAATGTAATAAAAATATAGTAATTATTTCGTATAAAGTCCGTTCCACAAATGCTTTAGGAATATTAAAGCGGCATAACATACTGACGGCATTATCGCTAACGAAGCTTTAATTTAATGACATTGCACAAAACTTAAAGCGAGTGATGTTGATACTTCGTTGAATTGTTTAATGGTTCATTAAAATATCGTATAATATTACTCTGTGCAATGATATATTGATTCGTCTCTCCAACTGACCGTCAGAGTATTTTTTAACGTTTTCGTTTCAAATGCAATATATATTAATGAAATAATTATGAATTATATATATATTTATATAAATATTTGATTCATTTCCTTTTTAATTAATAATTACTTTTTTAAGTGTTATGAGGTAACTAAGCTATGCACAGGAAGTTTATCGTGCCATTCGTTTTTGGCTCGGATGGTGTCTTTTTATATTTGATTCGAATTCTGTATTCAAAAATGTAACAGTCGTCGCTTGAGTCAGTTCAGTAGCCAGCCTTACTCTGTATAGCTACAACAACATAGTATTGGAATGCTTAGGAGATATCAGGGGATTTTCGTAATCTGAAAATATATCGTAAAAACCATTTGTACGTCATTGCAAATCATATGATTTGAAACACTTTTTATCATTTGAGTGACATTCTGTTAAAATTTTCCGCAATTAAATTGAATTGCAAGTTATCTACGTAAAGAATGTAAGAAGTGTATAATATCACGTTTTTGAAAATAAAGATATTGGTTATGCTAATATCTTTATATCTTAACGGAACGACAGAAGTTTACGCTCAATTGTATATGATTTCGGTTTTGAGTCACATTGCATAGTTGAGTTACATTAAGTACGTATAGTGAACGTATGGGGACGTGAGTTCGAATTCAACACGGACCTCTCATGTTTGAGGAAATTATGAGCGTATTACAAGTTAATAACCACTTGCTTCGTTGAAGGAAAGTTCGCAAGGAAACCTGTGCATCTGAGAGTTGTCCAAAATGTTCTCAAAGGTGAAGTCTGCCAATCTGCACTTTGTTGCGTTTGTGATGATGATGAACGTATGAATGTACTTATATAATGGACGTATGTATGTTTTAAGTATGTCGTCTTCGCCAGAAGTTAGTGTCGGTTGGAATTAAATAGGTTGCCAAAATTCACAAGAATCATAACCCTTTAATATGTTTACTGTTAAAAAAGTCAGATTTCCAGAACTACAAGGCCTGATAACTTTAACCGCTTGTTAGTTATCGGGTTTGATACAATGTGTACGATTATACATAATATATATACAATTATGAAGTTATTCAGTTATGCCGAAAATGATGTTTGTCGGCTCTAGAAAAATTGTTCCGGTTTCAAGCTCGTACACACGTTTGTACGACATTGTTCACATGTAACGGACATCGGGCCTGATAACATTCTCTTCGCTTTCCTCAGTATGGGACGTACCTGACATTTACTTTTAGTTGCTAGTTAATTTGTTTTTTGATCAAAACTGATCCTTCGTGTAGTATGACAAAAATCGGCTGTAGTGGACCTGACTTCTAAAAAGATGCAGCGACAGTCGGAGCTGACCCCAGACACGATAACTTTGAATAAAAACGATGAAGCCCGACAAAATGTATGGAGTAGACACCCGACAAATACGACCGGTCATTAACTTTCACATACGTCATCATTCATGTATTTAATTGGGTCAAACCTCAAATCGTGCGGCCTTAACATTTACTACTGAAGGCTTCACCGTAACTGAAAAGGTTGGCATACAATTAAACCTAATTCGTTGAAATGTTCACATGGAGTGTAAAAAATCGATTCAGTGGAAATATGTAGGCCACGTCACGCATGATGTCATCATGACTTGCGGTACAGAATATTCAGGAGTAAAATTTACCTATGAAAAAAACCACTGGCATTCATAGTTGATTAAGTGCACACAGCTTAATGTTTTAATATAATATTATAATAATTAAATAATTTAAGGTGGGTGTCTTTAACATCCAACTGTGGGTCTTTTTATCGATAAAATATCGTAAAGAACATCGCCTTAAATTATCATTAGTCTTCTCCTAAACATATCGTATAAGTGCTAAGATCTTAATAAGAAAAAAAATATTGTCATATTGTTATTAGTAGACTTAGACCTCAAAAGTGAAAATAAAACATCAACCAATAGTCTTTAAATAATTATCGCCGGGTCGCCTGTAATATAGTAGTAAGAGAGTAGTAAGAAATTTATACTCGGCATCGACAGCTATTAATTATTTAGCTTATTGAAGCAAAGTGTTTAGATCATCAGTAATAGATCATAGTGGTTCCCTTGCCTTAAGAAAACGATATCGCTGCACTCGTGTAAAAATGATTTCTGCCTTATCTCTTTGTAAGACGGAACCAAAGGGTGAAACTTATTTCATAAGTATTGTGAAATTTCTTTATAAGGAAGACAAGGCCATTCATTCTGCAGTCTAAATGTGACTTTAATTCTATTTACTAAAGAGTAATTTTACATTGACGTTTTTGATGTGCCATTTTCTTCAATAAATGTAACACATATAATACATATAGTTTAACTGACTACACTTCTTCATGTAACCTTTATTACCTATTATACCAAATCGCAGGCTTCATACATACAATATACCTAAAAAGGGGACAAAAATATATAAATATTTTGCCATTTTGTGAAAGTCTATACGCATTCGTTGTCGTACTTTTTTTTATAGTTTTTTTGATCAGTTAGTTACATCAAAGGATGTTTCCGTCACATTGCCGGCCAAGTTTCTTCCGCCCAATTATTGCAAGCTTCCGACGTAAAACTTCAACCGTATCCTAGCATGAAATTTTGTAACGGGGATCTCAGCAACCTTATCTATTGTGACAGAATGCATTAGGAGTAGAAAAAATTAGCTTGGACTGAAATATACAGGATTCCCATAAAACTCCATAAACGTTGAAATAATTTTGAAAATAGAACGATATACAGGTTATATATAAAGGTTCCTTCAAATGTTTTATCCGTTATGAGTTAATTAATTTGTTATAACTACGTTATACATTCTATGTATCTATAAATCGTCAATGAACTTCTTTCGCCATGGGGATCGGAGCATAGCATTGTACTGTCATAACCCTAAGGTAATCTGAAAATATTATCCATGTATCGTTCGGTATGCGTTTAAATTTTAGTTAAACAATCTTAATATTTTTTTAGACATTCACTTGAACTAGAAATAATTTTGAAAATAGAACGAAGAAATATAAAACAGAACAAGGGCGAGTAAAGGCACGCAGGGGAGGGTTAATTTGTTGAGTCTACTTAGTTGAATATTTTTTTTAATTCGTTATGTGCACCAATGTCACGAGAATTTTACTAAAGAAGTTTAAACCCTAAGAAATGATGAAAATTGATAAATTGAGCAACGCAAATGTAAGTATTTTCACGATAATACTACGGTAGTTAAAAAGTCTTAGTAGAGTACGTAATCGGCAACACAATTACCTACTTAAAAACCACTCAGAGTAGTTTCCATCGCAACAAATATTACTGTTATTACAGAACCAGATAACAATGACATTTCTTACGACAAAATCATTATACCACATTCTGATGACATGTGACCGCATGACGAACGATTTATAAATATCCGTGTTTTTTTAACGGTATATTGTTACGTATGCAATACTTATATTCATTATCTGTTCTAAAAGTATAACCAGATCTGCGACTCAAGGACGCATAACTGATAAAAGTTAATTATTGTTAAGTGAATTACGTGAAGGATTTATATACAGCTAATTATCTGAAAAGAAAACTAGGAAATGCGCCACCTATCGGTGAATTTACTGCACAGGTATTATTGTTTTAACTTTAGAGAAAATGTGTAGAATTATTATTTCAAACTTAACTATCTACTTTATGCATTTATTAATCATAATATGCATTTGAACTGAGTGGGTTAGTTTGGGTCGAAATATCAAACAAAATACATTTGTAAGAAGTATTTCGATAATAAAACATTTCACAAAGAATTAGACTACAGTTCAACAGACTATCTAACAATGACGACTCTGATGTGTGTTCTGAGACACGGAAGCGTTGATGAATTTAAATAGTGTCTTCTATGAAAAAGGGTAAGATCGAAGTGCATCAAAGCACCGACGAAGTACCCATCAATTAAATTTGTAACCATCCATTCATAACTCATCAACGTTTAGTTTTTTATACGTGACACATGGACAGATAATTGTAGCGTCGCGTTAAACTTTATTCTTTCACGCAAGTTAATCACGGATTTCACGGACCTCAGGATAAAAATATGATATAATATGTATCTTTATGATATTTTTGTATATTCAGTTTGTGTCCCATATAATTAACTAATGATATTTCTTGAGATATTTCTGGAATATTCTAGAAGATGTTGTAGTAAACGTGTTCATTTTCGACGAGAGTTACACATGTAATTACCGATCAAACTTGACATTTTTCGTTAACACGTGCTACGGACGCACCCACTTTAAGCGGCTGCGAGACGTTATCAGCGAATTGGCACCTATAACAAATAAGGCAAAATGACTCAATATAAAGTAAGCGACAAGAAATAGACGATAGGAAGAGAATTCGATGACTTACAAATAAAAGTATACGTGTGATAACGATGATAAGGAAATATTTCTGATATGACCTTATCAATTGAAATCGTATTAAATAACAATACTGTGGCACGCGTCTTAACTTTTCCTGTTAAAACCTCTCGTATTGGACCGAATAGATCAATATTAATTATGACAGTTATTACTAAGGTAATATTACAGGCAAATTAATTGATTGCCGTGTATAATCGATAGATAGCCGGGATTCCCCTTAACGACGTTGAAGTAAAAAAGTAACCTATCGATCGACAAGTCGACTGCACCAAGATCCAATCTTAGAATTATAAGAATAAAAATTGCATCGGAATCGGTAAATCCCAGGCGGACTCAACATTGTGAAATGCACGCGGACGACGGCGGCGACGGTTCCGTTAGCGCGCGAGCGCTCGCTCAGCGAGATCCCGAATCCGTTCGGCGAACCGAGTCACGCAGCGCGGCGCCGTATCATGAGCCGTGACGTCGCACCGAATCACCTGTGCAAATAGCGACGTCGCCGTGACGCCGTGTCGTGACGCAACAACCAAGCCCACCACCTTTCCCAGACGCTTGACTCAGGCTTTATAATAGGGAACCGGCGCTTCAACCAACAGAAACCAACAGACCGCCGAAGGAGTAACACGTGAATGATTGGATTGTAGTGATTCCGTTATTTGATTGATAGTGCAATTGATAAGGTGTTGTGTTGAAATGGCGAGAGTGTTGATCGTTTTAGTGGTGCTGTGCTGCGCGGCCAAGGTCACGAGCGCCTCCCACAAGCATCATCCCAAGTTTCAGAAGACGGATGATCTTGACCAATTCAAAAAAGGTATTTTTTTGTTTGGATTATTGAAGTTTCAGACGTTTGTTTCATTTGTGTGTTTAATTTGAAACGATATTACACATTTAAAATATTGACCTAATTTCATCACCTTCTCTATGTTATCTATTGATAAATCAATGGTTTATTTTATTTGATAAATTTAATATCGTATTGAATTTATTAAATAGCAACAGGTTCTTATTTATTCGGTACTGATTTAATCTATATATAAAAAAAGCAAACAATTATTTATTTGAAATCTGATAATCATATTTTGAATTTTAGTTAGGGATAATTTTTAACATTTTTAAATTTCGGTTTTAATAATCAATAATTATGTAATCAATGTCTTTTCACCAACTTGTACATGTATACATAGTTCAATCACAACCTGTTAATTTTTGGCCTTAAATGTTATTATCTTAAAAGAAAGTGCCAGGCAGCGAGCAATCGCAAAGAAATTGATGATGCAATTGGTGTTCTACATACATAATGTACTAAATGTGACACATAGCGCGGGTTTGGCTGCCAAGCATTTGTTACACGTAATATATTTAACAATAGTCTATTACTAGAAATGATTTGCCTATTAATATGGTTACTTGGGATAGACCTTTCGCCCACGAACGTTCTATAACCCAAAGACTAGAAAGAAATAGGCCGAAAACCTAGATTAGTTCAAACATTCCAATATGTTATTCGAGGTATCCAGGCAGTATAAACTCGTTTGTAATCTTTATCCCATAAAAAAACTTTTTGGGGTAGGTCACAGTTTTACCTAATGCCTTTTCTGATTCATTTAAACCTGATCCGCTGGAAACTAAACATTAATCTATATTATATTCTTACTCGCTTGTTAGTATACCAAAACTCTCTCTGACAAAAAATGAACAATGAAATGTATTTTCCATATTTCAGTTACAAAGTTTGTCTGTTAATGATAGATAAGAAGCGGTTCATTGCTGCTTTTACCGGCATGCACCGTCGACATTCCTATTATTAATACCCAGCGACCTGCTTGCCGGCTATACCTATTATCTGTTTTCGGAGATACATAAGGGTGGTAACTCACTATGATGTTTTTTGTTCAGAGGCCTGTAGCAGCCAGAATGACCGGCTTCGCAATGAAATCATTGAGAAGTCCAAGTGCGGTGAACCCAAGGAAGTGTTCGTAGACCTCAAACTCCAAGTTTCATACTTACGGGTAAGATTTTCATAAGTATAGTTTGCTACCTCTGAAATACAACAGTTACCTTGATTCTAAAGATTTATAGCTAATGGGATATAGGTAATCATAGTTGAAAAACTTATCGTCGTCCGTTATGCAAAATCTACCTGGTCAATAATAAATCTACGGAGTCTGATGGATAAATAAAGTAGGTCATTAACAGTTCAATATATGGGTAGCTAGTTTTAAAATATTATGAACCTGTTATTCAAATTAAGCATTTGATCCTGGTTGTCCCAGTTACGTAGTCTAGACTAGACTAAAAACATCTGGAGGCTTACGAATTCTGACATTCGATACGACAGCTAACGCCTGTTTTAATAATCTCGGATCAGTGTGGAGTATATCACTTTAGAGGAGTAATCCTTGAGAGTAAAGAACTGAACAGAATGCTCCTAAGATACCGTATTATATTATATTCTCATGATAAATATCTGTAGAAACATTTTAAACTATTTAGTATAATTAAGATATACTATCATCTTATCTTAAATAATAGACTATTGTATAATAGAGGATAATAGGAAAATGAAGTATTTTCGATAGCTTCTTTGTTTTGTTATCGATAAAACAATTACATAGATCGCACCAATAAAATATTGAACTCGGCGGGAAAATTGACAGCTCAAGATAATTGCATCTATAAATTAATTATTCAATTGCCGCGCATTATCACAGATAATTTATCACAATGTGCTAATGAATTAATAACTGCGAATAATATCATTGCGTCGAAATTTCACAACTATCTCACAACTGATGTAACTTCGTTCTGAAACGGAGATAAGCGGTTGACATTTTTGATTATCACGTTCGGAAACATAAAATACGACTATATTCTGTTATTCCTCACACGTATCGATGTCCCGATTTTAATTAATTCCGTAATGGAGTGGAGTGGAGTTATTAAGGTTATTATCAAACTTTATTATAATGACGTGCCTCGTATCAAATATTTGAGTGTTAAAACTTCGACAATGTCGTTTACATCCGTGACCATGGTCATTAGTGCGTGAGAAAATCCGCATCGGAGTGTAAAGTTGGTCGCTCTGACGGCAGCGTATTTCCCCACAGGTGATTCCGAGCATGGTTTGGGTGAAGCGATGCGTCGGCCTCTGTGATTTCGACGGCACGGAATCTCAGTGCGTCGCCACCAAGAGCAGAATGGAGCCTATTCCGGTAAGCTTCTATAGTTTACTATAAATAAAACTGTAACCTACGCTTATTAAAGGCAAGATAAGAAATTTCCTATACGTTCAGTTCGAAACCTAGTGAAAAAAATTATTGCTATGTACGTTTAAGTACTCAAATTGTTCATATATTTCGAAAATACCTTTGTCAATAAAGAGAAGGGTATAAATCCATAAAATAAACTTCTTTTGATAAAATAACGAATACACAATACATATAATTTATAATAGGCTTTTTATTGCAACATAATTTTTTCATAAAATAACAACGTAAGGCCTCTTTAAATTACATACCGTGCCCGCCTTTCGTTTTGAAAAACGAAAGAGCAAAAAGTGTTCAGGTGCAACAGTTGTAATCGCAATTTAATCTATAATTACCAGTCACAAATTCACGACATACAATTAAACCATCAGTTAGCTGACGGCCCTTTTGATTATAAAACTAGCAGAGAAAAATTGTAAAGGAACTATTAAGGTTTCGCTGAAATATTAACTACTTTATAAACATTACGTTTTGTCCAACAGATAACAATTATATGTATTGGATATAATTACAAAATATTTACCTATATATGTATGTAATCGCTGCGTTATTTTGTTCCAAACTTAATCCCGGACTTCCATAAATCTGTTATTAAACAGAGTATAAATCTGAATTTGAGTACCAACAGAAGGAACATAGAAGTTGCTTCAAAATATTTACCTTCCGTTTAACAAACCAAGTACTTAATTAATAACCGACAGATAGTTCAGAGACAAGTGCATCGACACTAATGTAATTATACATTATATCATCGCTGACAGCAATCTCAGTATAATTGGCTCGCGGTTAACTAATGTTTATCAAACCGTACTAAAAGGACAAACTTTATCTGTTTATTCGTCTCCTGCTAATTCAAGTGCATCCTTGACATAGTTAGTAAGTACTTCATTTGTTCAGTTTGCTGGTTGTTGCGCCATCTGACTGTCGCTAATGATGATAATGACATAACATACTTACGCATACATTACCTACGTTTTAAACGCAGGTAAGTCGTAGTTTAGTCAGCGATCGCACTTGTTCAATAAATGTTTTGATTTCAACGATCTTTTTATTATTAAAGTGAACACTTACTTTAATCTAAACACTACGTTATTATACCCTCTGTACTGGATACAATTACTGTTATTACAATTGTGTTTTTGTCTTGGTTGTATTTTCTTGCCTTATATTCGAAACTATATGGTTATTCACTTGGCTAATTAGGCTAAAAAGACTTCAACTAGATCCTTAGCAACGCTGTGCTTATTATAACTTATCAGTCCAAATCCTAAATATTGATTTCACGCCATTTTTTTTAATGACATATCTAATATACGCTCAAATAAGTACACCATGAAATAGTTTTCCTTTTCTAGGAACTTTCTTAACATTCTCAACTCAGTATTAATAGTAAAATTACTCAAACGAGTATGACATGAAAACCTAATAAAAAAGCTTATAATTGTTTTGACAATTAATTGTAAATGAATGATTATTGTCCACAGGTGCGATTATACAATTCAAAGACGTATAAGGAGACGTGCGCTACTATAGAAGTGGAAGTTCACGAGAGCTGCGGCTGCTGCGCGACGAAAGCCAGCGACTGCGTGTCTCCGAGGGTATACAATCCTCGTAAGTGCTCCTGTCAATGTCCCAACATGGAAGAGAGGCGCTCCTGCCTCAAGAAGGTTCGTAAGATGATGGATGTCTGTGACACTAACGCAACGTCGTGTGGCACGCATGCAGTACACAACGCTACTGTCTTCACCGTGTCCGATCGTTTAACATTCGCTTTTGTTTTTTTTATATATTCAGTTATTATTTTAATTTTTTTGCCTTTTTTATTTTTTAATATATTTGCATGATTGTACAGCTTGCGTTGATTTAACTATCCGTTTGTTTGACTGGTGAAGCGTTCGTCTTGACATCCGTTTTCTTACCTTATCAGCTTCGGTGCACATTATTTTTTTTGTTTTTGCATCGATGTAACATCAAACATCATTTACTAGTACGCTGGTATATGGTCATTTCATGGTAATATCATTCGTCGCAGAATACGAGATCGAATTTATTTTTCTATTGTTGCAGCGGAGCCAGAATATGAGGTGGAACCGATCTAAATGTGCTTGTGAAGCAAAAAAGCGGGTTCCATGGTGAGGACTTAAACTATGAACGAGTTATACGTCTTCACGTTATGTGGTTGAACAGGAAGAAATAGGACGATTAATAGATTTTAGTCTATTACCGGAGCGACTTGTGAGAAACAGGGAGAAACAGGGAGTTGTGAACTTTAGACGTAATTTTGAACAAGTATTACTTACACGCGACTGATTCAAGTGTCTTATAGTTGTAATCGTATTGAAGGAATCTAAGCAGTATTATAGATGTAAGTTATTTATTTGCGATACAAAAATGGGACCAAGCAGTGTTGTGAGTGATCTATCGTTAAGGACTCGTTGCGGTGCGATGATGTCAGGTATTGGCAACGAAACTATTAGGCCGTCGCTAGTGAGAATATGAAACGTCCTCGTGATAACATTTGTAAATATTTTTTAAGCTTCATTTTCTTTTCGCTACTAATAAGTGATGACACTGGAGGTCCTAAATTTTCCTATGAGCCTACTATTTTATTGTTTAAATGTTGATGTACTTAATTTCGAATTTTTTGTATTAGTTTAGTTTTAATCTGTCTCGCATTGGCTATCTGTATTTATTTTAATCGTAAGATGTGACATCACTACTCAGTATTTTATGTTAGATATTTAAATGCGCGGGAAACGCAATTCCTAAATTGTGATATAGTTATTCCATAACGATTAAGTGATTTTTATCGTATTATAACTAAGCATTTACTTGTAATTTATTGCTTCTAGTCAAACGATTTGGTTTTGATTGCTTTATGTATGTAAATATTGTATAAATTGTATATAGCTCTCTTAAATGTTCGATTAGTTTCGATTTTATTTGGAATCGACGAAATATTTAATTATACTTAGCGAAATTTTCCTAATTTAAGAACCTAGTCCAGATTGTGCCAAAGGCATAGAATCTCTCAGGTTTTGCGTCAAGTTTCCCTTTAATTTATTTATTTATTAGCTGTAAGGTAAGTTAGGAAAGCTTTAAGTGATCGAATCACGTGATAGGATAAGGTTTTTACTTTACTATCGTTTATAAGCTGAACAATAAATTTGTATAATTTTTTTACGTCTGTTTATTTTCTTTTATCGGTAACCCCTTTTTTCTTTCCAATAATTAATAATAAATAATGTAAGCTCGGAATTTAATGATCAATTGATATACTGAATTTAGTTAAAATTTAATTTAATTTCAATTCTTTCAATAATTTCAAAGCGTTTGTATAATAATTAAACTTGAACTTTAATTAGAACAGATAGATAGAAGAACACTTCTTCTAAAATAATTCAACTATCAACTTCGTCCGCGTCGAATTTAACAATAAGTGTTTTACTTTATTTTGTTTTAGTGGCCTAAGTTACTCCTTATTAGATCAGCTATCTGCCAATAAAAGTCCCGTCAAAGTCGGTCCAGTCATTTTAGAGATTAGCCAGAACAAACATATATATATACAGACAGACAAAAATTGAAAAAAATGTGTTTTTTGGTGTATGTACCGTATGTATGAGCATGTATGTAGTAAGAAACGGTTATTTCAATATTACAAACAGACACTCCAATTTTATTTATATGTATAAATGTATAGATAATGAAATAATTTCGAAAGTTTCTTGTAAAAGGAGCGAATTTACAACTTCCGTCTTAGCCCCAGTTGAGTCCATAGCGGTTGAACTTGTGACCTTTCTAGGAACATCATTACGCAGTAGATACTAATATGCGTCGGATGCATTTTCCTTATCACAGATAGAGATATAGTTATAGGCACTGCGCACATTTCATTTAAAAACCGATTATAGATCTTTACATTGAATTAAATAAACATAGTATAACATATATATTAATTATTTTTACTGTTTTACAATAAAGGCAGCAGTGATAGGACTGTGGTTCGAACGTTGGTTTCCCGAAGTTGGGGGCGTGAGTTCGAATCCTGCACGCGACTCTAATTAACACAAAGTTATATGCGTTTTACAAGTTAATTATAACTTGCTTCGGTGAAGGAAACATCGTGAGGAAACCTGCACACCTGAGAGTTCTCCATCATGTTCTCAAAGGTGTGAGAAGTTCTGACAATCTGTAATAAGCGTGGTGAACTACAACGTTTACCCCTCAGATTATGGGAGACCCAAACCCAACAGTGGGACAGTTATGGGTTTTGATGATGACAATAAAGCTTGTTTCCACATACATACGTTATTGGCCAATCGGTATAAATAGCGATTCGGTAAAGACGACTATGTGTTACATTTTGAGTCATACCGTGACTTAATATGAGTAACAGTTTATAATTACCGATTCGTTTTTTTGTTACGTAATTATGTGTGAATTTTTACGATTCGCAAATGTGTGAATATGGTCATAAGAATTTACTTACCAAGTTGAAACAGAAGCTCTATCTGTAATATGGTATTGCAGAACAAGTAACTTACACTGAGTGCCATATGTGGTAAAGTGTATCGAAAAATCTATCTAAAGATTAAAATAATCATGATATAATTGAAATTCCAATCTTTTACCGTCACATAACAAATATTGCTATAGGTTATATATACTCGTATTGCAATCGCGTAGCAACTTTTTTATATTTCAACCCAAATCATCCCAAGGGAATTTATTTCCAACATAAATTATTATGACCTCATGGGTTTATCAACCAGAACATGATCTAGAGAAATACTGAGCACCGTTAAAATAAGTTCAACCGTTGATTTAGTCACAAAAAGATATTCTTAAATGTCAAAATCATCCAGATGTTTTCCCTGTTCTACAACTGGGATGAAATTAATCTTCCAAATCCTAGACATGGTCTTAGTCTATCAAATTTCATGATAAATCGTGCTGTAGCTCATAATGAAAAAATATGACGGTCCCGTAGCCTAGTTGGTAGTAACCCTGCCTGCGAAGCGAGGGGTTTTGGGTTCGATTTCCAGCCGGACAGATAAATTAATTCTCGGGTCATGGGTGTTTTGTGTTTACAGAATTCGGTATATGTA
>DWPA01000990.1:0-20663 GCA_018251375.1 Calpodes ethlius
CGAAACCCATCATATTATTATATAACTCTAAATAAGATTGCACGACATCGTCACTGGAAGAAATGACCATGTATAGTTTCACTTACTTAAGGTCGTGGAAAGATAAAAAAGGCTAACAAAGTCTCTTTTTATCAGCAAGGATGTCCGGTTACCGGTGCAATTACAACGCGCTATGGCGGCCGAAGCAGAAGCAGATCGCGAAGCACGGGCCAAGATAATTGCTGCCGAAGGAGAAATTAAGGCATCCAAGGCTCTCAGAGAAGCATCTTTAGTAATGATTGACAACCCTATGGCGCTACAGGTGACTGAACTTATAAATATACATTAAGAGGTTCTAAAAAAATACGTTCAATGCCTCAAATCAATGGATGGTCATCTTGGTATGTTTTCGGTCTGTCTTTTATAGGTATAAGGAAATATTATATATTTTAAATAAATAGCCGACCACTGAGCTGAAAATCCACCTGATATGAAGTAGCTACCGCCGCCCGTGGATGTTAAGAATACAGCAACAAAGATATTGGTCTAGAGCTCCAATTTTCTTGCCCAGAAATATATTATATATATAAGATAATATTATAGATATAAGTATCAATCCTGATACGTGAAGTAAGTGAGCGTTATTCAACATTCAGTTTCAGATTTATTTAGCGGAGAAATTAATAGAAGTATATTGTTTTCAGTTACGGTATCTACAATCGCTCAACACAATATCTGCTGAAAAGAACTCAACCATCATATTTCCATTCCCCATGGATTTCCTTAAATCATTTATGGGAGGAGCCAGCACAAGTTTTTCGCCAACGTTACCAATTTGATTGTTTTGTGCCCTTTTAGAACTCATAACAGTGTATAATGCCTGCAAGCATTGTTGTAATACATTTAGTGATTAAGGTTTCTGTGTTTTATTATGTAAAAAATAATAGTCTCCTTCATTTTTTACATAACATATTACCATAAATTGTGACACAATCTTTCCTAAATAACATCACTGGCATATACAGGATCAGACTATTTATTTTTATAATATTTCGTGACTTTGATTTGTATAATACTGAGAAATTAAATGTCGCAATTCAGTAATTAATATTTCCTATTATCTTACTATGAGTTACTGTTAGGAATTTTACTCACAGCAGTATTAAACTATAGAGCGTTCTTAACAATAATAAGAAAAGACTCATTTAGATTGATAGATAGCTTCTCAGAAACTCATTTTTTATGATTGTTTGTTTTATCATCCAAGTAATCCTTAATCTATTACAATGTGCCCAAGAGGGTTTATGTTAGTTTCATTTTTCACGCACTTTAGTATATAGTGTATAATAATACCATCGTCGAACTATAGTGTCTACTTTATATAACTAAAAAAAATATATTTTTTATTAAATTAAATACTACTCTTTGCAGTACCAATCGTAACTTTAATGAGTAGAATCGCATTATGCCTAGTTGTTTATATAACTCACTGACCTGTATTGTAAATAATATAATTCTAAATATTCTTGCCTGTATTTTATTAATTGTCAATGATGCAACTGTTAAATGAGACAACATTACTCTGTGTTATATCAGCTCAATAAAAGTAATTGTCTGTGTCAAACTTGACATCTATTACTTATACTATACAAAAATGGAAAATCCAAGACCTGTAACTAATAATAATAATATAGGTAAGGTTATAAACGTTATAGTATAAATAGAAGCTGAGTAAATTGCTTTCATCTGAAAAAATAACAACTGCTTTTATTACCTTGTATAATTACTACGTAACTTGCTGTTACTGAGCTGTATCAATACCTATTGAGATAAGTTAATATTATCAGACAGAGGCGAAATATTTGATGAATGATCGTTTTATTTTATTTTTTCACAGAAAATCATAAAGTTTTCCTAATGGAGAAAGTTTTTCGACTACTTGCCATAGCTTTGATAGTAATATTCCCATTATTTTTGTTATTCTGCTTCAGGGTAATTACATACTTAATATACTTAGTACAATAACATATTGATTACAATTTTTCCTGTAAAGCTCCACATATCCTTAAGCATTTTCCATGCTATTAATACACCCTGTTGACAAACGGAAAAGTTTTCAATGCATGCCGTCATTTTTTGACTTGTGAACATACTGTATGTCGGATTGCATAATTTTGTTCAAAGAACTGTTCAAAATTTTGATTAAAGTATTGAAAAACTAGTTAATAAGTTACTTATATAAATGCGTCTCTCTCGTCTTGCTTGGCAATACATCGATCGAATCTTAGTGTTGCGAAAGAATGGCCATTGACCGTCACCAATAACATAAATTTAACCGGTTATTACAAAAAAAAAACCATAAACACATCGTTTTTGGAATTAAAACATTTCACTAGTAACGTAGAATAGTTTGCACTTGTATCGTTATCGATATAATTTTCATAATTATTGTTATTTTTTCTTCTACAAAAGGTAGTAAAACAATATGAAAGAGCTGTTATATTGCGATTTGGAAGACTGACAGCAGATTCCCCTGCAGGACCTGGCATCATTTTCATAGTACCATTGACGGACAACGTAGTATTGTTTGATCTCAGGACTCAATCATTCAGCCTTGGACAACAAGAGGTTGCTTTTACTTTTTTATCTAAATCAACGGTATTTTTATTATGATACCAATATATTTTCATGGCCTCACAAGTGATCGCTAGTGATAAAATGTTTTGAAGTGCTCCAATGTTATTGTTCCTATATACGAGTACATTTTTTGATGGAGAATCTTAAGGGTGTGTATTTCTCCAATCTTACTTCCGAGCTGCTCAGATATTTGAACATTTTTTTCATTATTTTCTATATCTCCATACCAATTAACGAATTGTACCGTAAATCTACAAGTGCCAACTCTTCCATTAACCCTTTGAAGGATATGTTTTCAGATTCTTACCAAAGATTCAGTAACGGTGACTGTAGATGCTGTCATCTACTTCCATGTTACAGACCCAATAAATTGCTTACTCAACGTGGAATACCACAGGTATGTCTAAAACATTGTTAAATTGTTTTGTTCTTTTCATAATATGCAATTCTGTTTTGTAATTGTAGGCTTGCAACGGAATTGCTGGCATTGTCACTTTTAAGAAATATACTAGGTCAGTTCACGCTGACCGAATTATTGGCGAATCGAGACTCAATCAGCATTAGTATTAGAAAAGAGATAGACAGAGGCACTGGCGAGTGGGGTGTTGAAGTCGAACGAGTTGAAATGTAATTCATGTTTACTAATTTTTTTATGCTATTATCAAAAGAGAAGTGACCCTAAACTGGTATTCATAAATTTATGAACGGTCGAGTTAGTTAAATATGATCTTATAAAGTATATTATTTTATAAATATTAGAAACCTTATGACGAATTTAATTTAAAATTCTAAGCCTTTCCAAAACATTTCCTTCGGTTAAGTTAAGCAAGTTATAAAAGACGGACAGATTCAAAAGACACATATAGCTTTAAAAATGGAAAATGGTTATAATGCTAAAGTAAAACAATACTTTGCAATTACAATAAATAACAGCATATTTCAGAAAAGACGTTATATTGCCGTTTGAATTGCAAAAAGCCATGGCGGCTGAGGCTGAAGGAACTCGTATAGCAAAAGCCAAAATTATAGAAGCCGAGGGTGAAATAAAAACGGCTGAGAACCTAATGGAAGCATCTAAAGTAATGGTGGAAAAACCAAACACAATACTAGTAAGTCTACAAAGCGAGTAACAATAGTTTAATACAATTGGCCCAGGTTTTTTTTTTTAACAAAAGCCAGGGTCTTTAAGGTGCTATTCCTGGACCAGAAGTATCGATAAAATGATTATGTAATTGGAAATAACAAAGATACCACACTTGTTGTGTATTATAATTATGAAAGTACGATACTGTGCTTACCCGAGGACAAACCTCGAGGTTTTACCGCTAATTTAAATGTAACCCATGTTTTATTGTATTTTGGTAATAAATAAAAAAAAATTAACTCTTGAAAGCAAAAATATAGATGTGGTTTTTAGTTTGACCATTAATCTTAGTTACTATTAAATTTATAATCATATAGTTTTAATCATAATGCTACTATACTCGTAGGTAAAAAAATATATTGTTTATTTTAGCTGAGATACTTGCAAACACTGAACTACATCGCAGCGCAACAATCAACTTCAATATTTTTCCCATTTCCGTTGGAAATACCAAAACTTAACGGGCGTTGTCATAAATAAAGTGAGCAATATTTTTGTCCATATTTATCAATATTTTAATATTTACTTCAATTACTTCTTTATCAGTACGTCTATCATGTTTATGAGATATTTTTGTTTGAGTATACTCGTTATTATTAATTTAAATTGACAATACATATTTATTAGACCTGCAGAAGTTTCGTCTTCTCCGAGAAATCCAATTCGAAACTATTCATTTGCAAATAATAAAAAAAAAATATTTATAGTATAGTACTATTCTGTCACAACCGTCAAAGTCAAGATACAATTTTAATGTCACTCTTTCAATGGGACGTGGACTACTAAATATGCAAATACAAGAAAGTAATCGAGGGTTACAACAAGTGAATATACAGCGTGCATCTGACAACTTTAATACCGTTGATCGAAATGGAGATGATTCGCTTCGACACAGTGATCAGAGTATTCCCCGTCAGATGACATTTAAACAAGGTATTTGGGGTGTTCGACGCTGTATTTTCCAACTAGTATCACCATTATGACTAATAACTCTCGTGCATTTCTGTATGGTCTAATGCTGGTAGAGAATGCATTGAGCATTAATCTCGCTATTTGTACCCGATACATTATTGTGGTCAATAAAGGTTAAATGAATAAATAAATATATAAACTGTTGAGTGTGTCGTTCATAACATTGTAAATTTTATCTATATACTTTTTGTATCATAAAATAACAATGCCATATTTATGCAATGTAAGGAGCCAACCTTCCTTAATGGCAAGCAAACCTATCTTGCTCTTTAGGTAGCCTGCTATGGTGATAAGTTCCTCGTCCTGCAATTCATGGGGTTGACTTTAATCCCGACAGATCTCATACATTGTTATATGGTTTTATCTGTCTAGTTAACCTTCCTTATACAATGAACTGAAAAATGTATTTTATAAATAGTTTAGGTACCAATTTTCACCATACCTAACAGCGTTTTTGGTGTTACTTATGTTTATCGGCGACGGTGCTCATTTACGAACAGATCGTCCATCAGTTAATTACATTCTTTCACATTATTAATAAAATATTTCGTATTTCAGATGACACTCTTATTGAGAAAATATTGGTTTTCTTATCACTGTTATTTACTATTGTGACATTTCCCTTTTCTTTACTATATATATTTATAGTGAGTATTTATGTTTCACTTAAATAATAAATTATATGCGTATATTTGATTAGGTATACATATTTTTATAATGTGGAAAATGATGACTATTAACAGACTATTCAACAATTCCAAAGGGCAGTAATATTGCGAAACGGCAAAGTTTACAAGCAACGGGTATTCGGTCCTGGGCTCATCTTCTACTTACCGTGCGTCGATTCTGTTAAATTTACTGATTTGAGAACTATTTCCTATGACGTTCCACCACAGGAGGTATCATTATTGAATACTAAGTAGTTATAAGATGCCACATCCAAAGCAACAGCTACTATAACAGTTTCTTCGTTAAATTTTTTCACCTCTACCGTTGTTAAAGAAAACCAGGAAGATTTAGTTATGTACAATTCATATTATTTATTTTCCTGGAATACGTTTATATGTTTATATTATATATAATGTACACGCAAACAGCAAAGGCGCTTGAATGATTGCAGAGTAAATTTTCAGTGTTTTTTTTTTACATAAAATGCTTGACTACTATCCTACCTGATGGTAAATGGCGATGTAGTCTATGATGTTGTGCGCACTAACTTATAAAGAGCATATTCACTCTCCTTCTGTGATAAATATATACAAACAAGTACAATAGTGGAAGCAGTTCTATTTGTATTCCCACTAGTTATAATTTTAAATAAAAACTTGTGATATAGTTAAAGACACTTGATTTAACTAAGACCCTTTCAACAGGCTTTAACCAAAGATTCGTTGACTATTTCTGTGGATGCAGTTGTTTTCTATAAAATAAACGATCCTATTGCAGCTGTTATCAATGTCGCAAATTACAAGTATGACCTTTTTACTAAGTATTTACAACTACATAAGAGCGTTTAGGTTAGAGTAATTTGGATTCGAGGATAAGACTTTACTAGGCTCCATCCAATACTTGAAAAAAGGAGCAAATTAGTAATTCGTGTAATTGTTTTTTTTTAATAAGTTGCCTAGTTCTGAAAATTAATTTCCACTCTACCTTCGCTCTCGCATTCTATCTTTATAATATTATAGTATAGATATAAATAATAATAATAGAATTTCAATTTATACAGAGAATCTACGCAATACCTAGCTGCTACCACGCTTCGGAATGCACTAGGTACTAGAAAATTATCTGAGGTACTAATAAACAGACCAGCAGTAAGTTATCAAGTATTTCAACTGATGAAACATTTGACCAAAGACTGGGGCATACGAGTGGTTAGAGTGGAGATGTGAGTGACAATTAAATATTATGTTATTAATTATTTTACAAGCTTCAAAGCAAAGCGAGATGTCGATCAAACATTGCAAATTGATGTTTAATTACTTCCTTTTATTGTAAGAAATTGTATAGATTGCTTTAGTTCCGATGAAACAACATTTTAATACTTAGCAAGCGTTGATATTTCACTCATGGCTTCATCAACGTATTCAGAAACAATACTGTGATGTTTCACAGTGATGGGTATATATTTGTTTTTGGCATATTTCAAAAAACTAGAGTGAAGTAGATGGAAATACAAACAATCAACCCTCTCTTTCTTTTTCATTGTGAGACCTCATAGTATCGTTTATAAATACGGAGTATAGGTTTGTATAAAATATATAACAGGCGGTCTTAGGATGGTGGTAGGTAGCCAGTTAAAATCATCTTACAGTATCTAAATAATTTCATGTTTATACTAAATCGTATATAATCCAGTGACCGCCAATAAATAGAACGTGGCGCCATATCTCAACTTATTTCACAAATGTCTCTACTTAGCAAGGACATCCGTTTGCCCCTACAATTACAAAAAGCAATGGCCGCTGAAGCAGAATCAACACGACTGGCGAATGCAAAAATTATTGTTGCAAACGCTGAGATTGAATCTACGAAAAACTTACAGAAAGCAACAGAGATGCTGATGGATAATCCTTTCTGCATGCAAGTCAGTAACTATGTCACCATAATATTATCATCATCATTACAACCCATAATTGTTCCACCGCTGGCCAATTATCACCATCATATACTTATATTTAATATGTATGTTATTAAAATTGTATTATATTTTCAGCTCCGGTATTTACAATCGCTCCAAACAATCGCTGGTGAAAACACACACACTATTGTATTTCCTTTTTCTGTAGATGCTCTTAAAAGCATATTTAACAAATGATTTTGATAATATTTTTATTTTTTGCAATTTATATTTGAATTGTAATTAAAGAACTGATATTAAACAACATTTTTATTGCTCATAATCTCATCAATAAAATAACAATAGTTAGTAATAAATAGTTAACAAACAATAACATTTGTCTACCCTAGATAACAGTTCAATGGTGACCGATACACAATTCACAGTTTGACTAATGTTTCTAACGACTAATTTTTAGTCTGAATACAATGTAAGTAACAACATAGTTCAACGCAATAACTCCATTAATTTCAGTACCTTCTTAATGACCCTGTAGGAAAAACAACGAAAAATAGAGAGAACTTATGTTCTCGAATTTCGAAAGAACCTTGGATTTAAGTATTTAGCGGTTCAAGTGACAAAAATCGTAATTCCTGTTTCATTCTCCAAAAATCAGTATTTTAATATAATAGTTCTATGATATTAAATAAATGGATAACTGTGGCTTCATGAAATCAGCAAAGGACTTAAAGTAGTGGCATATCTCGGGAGAGGTTCCCATCATCATCATTGGTTGCCCATGATACTAAAGTTTGGTTGTTCTGATTTTGTCGGCAAAAATTAGAATGGTTCTTACTAATAGGTCAATGAAAATGAAAATGAAATGAAGGTTAATATTACCAGCTGATCATAAGCTGATAGCTAAGGTTATACAAATCATTCTTATGATGAAGTAGATTAATAACTTCCATAATTTACACCATTTTTGCTTCCGTTGAATACTTCCACTGAATAATGCGCTTCTTTTCTTATATGCAATTATATTTTGCTATAGTCATAAGGGTGCCGTCAATCGATCAGTGTGTATCAGTCACTAAACCAACACTTTAAGACTAGATTGGATCATTCTAATAGTCTGATGAATCTTCTTCTTCCTGTTTTGCCTGTCCATGATGTACGGGAGCGGCGGCTTGACCAGGTGCTTGCTTTTGAACTACCGCCTGGAAATCATACAAGTTAATGAGTATATCCCGTTCTATCATCGTACCTCCAGCTCCTATGACCTAATGTATTGCTTAAATGGGTTAATGATTCGTTTCTTTTGGTATTAAGTTACTTATCTATACTCTATCTTGATTAAAACAATTCCTTGGAGCTGTAACTCAATTTTATAGATTTTTTTTATCGTCATGGATTTTAACTTTGTCAAGGCCACAAGCCGCAATATTATGTCGTATTGCAAATTTGAACTTAGTGTATCTAGCAAGATTTATAGTTTTGATTAAACAAAAACATTTCTAGTTAGAACTATCAAAAACGCACAAGTAAATGGTAAACTACAATTATACGCACACGTTACAATTATAAATCTTATTGATTTATACCATGTAAAATATGATCTCTCATTAAAAATAACGAAGGAAGTACTAAAAAAGATTAGGTACTACTAAAATAAGTACTAACTGACTACGCTCGCACTTAAAAATTAGAATTTCCGTTACATCTTCACCGGTTGTTACAACATGTATGTTCACTTATGCAATTTTGTTGAAGTACTCGTAAATGAATAACTATACACTTCCACTCTGGACTGTTTAGATAATACTTTATAACAAGGTTAAAACTGAGTTTTCCTTCCTATCGATTAAAAGTATAAGTAGGTTTATCCGCGTCATAATAATGTACTAAGATTTTAAACATCCTTAATTTTCATAAAAGTGTAACTTCCTACCAATTAAAATATAATATCCAACTACAACATTTACAACTAAACTTTCCAATTAAATATGCAAAACAATTATTAAGAAGTAACCAAAGAAAGAAAACTGGCTCTTTCTTCACAATTGTTTCCTTCATTAAAACAGTGATTATAAATTTCCAACGCGAAGATAATTATGGACAATTCAAGTTACATATAGGATTCAAATTCAGTCTCATTAATATAAAATAAACGCTCATACCCTCAATGCTGCATTAATGAGGCTAAGGTTTGAGGAGTGAGAGAGGCTGAAACGACGAGTTTTACATAATTATAGTAACTTTAAAAGCATAACGAACACGCATAACCAAGTTCTACAGAACACATACACTCTACGGTTTCCTGATGATTGCCTAAATCTAAACTTATAACCATTAACTATGCAGACCCCAGTGAAAATGGCAACCAAATAAAGGTTCCTCTCAAGTGATGAAGTCTTATCAACTGGGTATACTACTTAAATTCTTACCCTGAACCCATTTTTGTCATCTGCTGTATATCTAACGAGACGGACAGAACCATCGGGCTCGACGAGCGAGTACTCTCCGCGTACTACATCCCCATCTCTATTTTCTTGGTGTTTCTGAAGGTTTCCCGTCAATGGATCTTCGACTCCGTAAGCGTAATGGTAATCTGGTTTCGCCTGATAACAAAAAAAAAAATATGTTGAAATACATTTGAATCTTAGTATCGTTGATTACTTGTAGGTCTACACTATCATTTGTATTGTTACGTAATGTTATTTGTTAAACAAAATCATTCATAAACTCACTAAAAACAAAGTCAAGCGATCATTCTGAAGTTAGTTAAAATATCTAAAGTTACGAGTAGATATTGTAAAGTCAAAACTTACCACATAGTCAACTGTTTTTAGGCGCGCGTATTTGGCGGTCTCTGGGTTTATCCTGCCCTTTTTGTGTTCGTATCCATAGTCAGCGTGTTGCTGCGCGGGGACTCCTTCCGCGGCTGGGACTTGCACCTCCACGATCTTACCACTAACAGGCCCACTGAACCGATTGTATGAATATCCGCCAGGGGCGTTGTTGCTTGAAACCGCAGCCACTACGGCCAAAACTGTTAATGTCTAGAAATTAAAAAAAGTTTTAGTTAAAAATAAAATATTGTTTATGGAAATAGATGAGAAACGCAGCTGGCAGGTCAGCGATGGCCATGGAAGCACAAGGGGTAAGAGGTTCCGTATTATTTATTTTTTCTCCACCGGGTATACCACTAGCAAGATACTTGCAACTTACTTGACCACAAGGAAATCCTTACTCCCCCACCCATCCCGTCTATCTTCGACTTTTTAATTATTATAACATCATCTATCTACAAGTACAGTAAATTTCAGGTTATTGTTATCAGCGAATTCTCTCACTTGAACACATTGATTTACACTACTTTTATATTTATACGTGTGCATATTTTGAGTTTATTCTATTAAGAAGAAATCCATGACATCCTTTATATTATAGGAAGCCAGGGTATATTACGCCTTATTATTTAACTTTTCCCGGATAACTGTAATTTTCCCCGCATCGTTATATTTAAATATTTTATTTAGCAAAATATGGTCAACACATTGCTCTGTTTTCATCCTCACGAGATCTCGTTATTAACCGGTTATTTTAAATCGTATTATAAATATTATACTATTATGTGATATTATAAAAGATATACTAAGGAGCTCTGTCACCGTGTCTTCTCCTCCATATTGAAGTAACTTTCTACACGACATTTAACACTTGCAATCGGACACACTTCTTTATATATTTTCATTGTTAAAGTTCAAATTCATAAGATTGTTACAATAAATCAGCACAGACGCACGGAAAAAACTAAGACGACCTTCACGGTCGGATGGCAGTAACCCTTGCACAATAGCTTGTGATAATGAAATCACAGAGAAAGTTTACCTTACCGAAACACCTGAGAAATGATGTAGAGATACTTAACCACATTTTCCTTTAAAAAGTATAACAAACTTATAGCCACTTGCAAGAAGTTGTTCATTAAAACGTAATTATAAGTAATAAAAAATAATAATCATAAAAATAATGCCAATGCTGTGCAACGATTTCATTAAGCATTAGGATAGTAGTAATAATATTTAAAGTTGGTTTCTACAAATGTTTTATATTTTTTCTTGAACCACTTATAACTCAACCACTTATGTTATCAGTCTACTTTGTACGTTCCACAAAAGTAATCGCAAAAGACTGCGAGTAACCATGGTAAAGTCAACCTACAATGATGAAAAACGTGTTGGTATATATATGTTGGTATATACTTTAAATTATTGTAGGACATGTTTTTCTCTTGTAGAAGAGGAGGTACTACGCATGTCTTGTATATGTGAATCGCGGATTATTACAAAGTAGACAAAAAAATACTAATCATAATAAATTTCCGCAAAGTTACCCCTGATACTATCAATTATACTTTTAAGTAATATAGTATTATGAAAGTGTCATTATCACAACCTACATATAACTAACTCGCCGCCGTTAAACAAGTATTAGTATTCTTTACACTCACACACGTGTAGGTACAATTATTATTTGTGATTTGTGTGATTTTTTTAGTATTGTCATTTATCAACGACAATACTAAAAAAACGAAAGATAAACATACACACATACTCACAAAGGCACATATATTTTTAGGTATATTAAATTTTATAAATGGACAGAATATTTTATATATTTTTTCCATATATAAAATCAAAATATTTTTGTTTAGGCAATGGGAACACTGACATAACACTGTAGAGTATACTAAATAAAATAATAAAAAAAATAGTTTTACACTTTTCTAAATAAACAAGAAAAATACACTTAAATTATACTATTTCTCGATAAAAAAAATACGTATGTGTATGTAATACGCGTAAATTACCACTCCAAATGTAAATAATAAATCACAAAAGTTACTATTTTTTATACCTTATATAAAAAAGCCATTTTGGTAATGTTCTTTAAAAATAGATATTCAGCTTCACGATTCCTCACGGTACTGTAGCCTTTAACACCGCTATTGTGGTTTTATAGCCGTCGTTATTTAGGAAAGTTTAATGCAATCATAGATACACTTATTTAGCTCTGTTGCGGCAAACTATGAATCAATAATTTTCAGTATTCGGCGGCGAATAGGCCGCATGATTTTACAAAATAACATTACGTTGTGTACGCAATTTACACCATTACTTAATTTTGCTTTATACACAAATAATGACTGTATTGGGTAAAAGAAATTATAAATTAGCTAGATGCGTACCAATATAACTAAATGGGAGTTGATAATTAAGATCGTGATGGAAGGTGATTACATACGAAGTGTGGTCGACCAATAGCCACTTAACTAGCATGACATTTGAGGTCGTAATCTTTAAGTAAGATCCTAGTAAATAATAAATAAATAAGAGCTTATACATTTAGATTCGCTAGCATTTTCCTGGTTGCACGAACATACTCAAATGATACATCCAAGACAATCGATCACACAATTATTTATCTGTTACATAAAAATCCCTCCCTTGGAATGTATGTTTCGGCGGCCATCCGGTGTTAAAGAGTCATTATTCCCCATTTTATACAACAATATCCCTTTTTCCGAATACATGAATACTATCTGTTTAAACATGATGTCCAGCAACCACAAAAAGGAGGACAAAGTGTCTCTTCAGTCATGCAACAGCGGCCACCACGAGTAGCCTAAAGGTACTTGGCTTAATACTGAAAACCCTAGGGTCGTAAATTACCCCAACTGACCCACAATCTGACAGAATTACCACACCGGTGTGACTACGTATCAGTAAAATGGTCCTCAGTCACACCGTATATAATATGAAACCAATTATGGGGCGTTACACTGTGTGATTTTTCGTACGGTGCACTTGAGAAAAAAGGAGAAACTAAATTTTACACCCATAATCTTGTTTCTTTACAGAGTTTGTCACAATTTAATTTGTATTATGGATTCTCTAAATACATATAACTTACTCTACGGTACGGCAATGTACACTACATTGCTCGTCGATATTCCCCGTCAAAATTATATACCCATATTTTTTTAAATACCTCAACTGTGTAGATTGTCGTGTTAAAAAATTTGCTCTAGCATGTCCCTTTGACTCGTCATTTAAATAAACCCTAATGTATACCTAATTAATCTTATTTTTTGTGATTAACATATTTTTAAGTATCTACATTTTTCTTGCACATACTTGCTAGTCAGAAAATCTGAAGAGTTTACCGCGTTAATAGGAAATTGTAATTTAAATGAGTAAAGTATACGTATGAAAAAGCTACAGTCACGAAAATTTTAGTTTCAGTTTATCAAATAACATAGGGTATTAGAAAAGCAATAAAATACTACATTTTATTATATCCATAAATGCTTTATAAATCGATGCTCCAGACGAAAAAATGGTACATAATGTGCTGTTACTGAATTTTTCATTTTATGTTATATTTGGAATCTACAACCTGTAATACATCTATGCAATTTTTTCCTGGTGTATTTCGTTATTGTTTTCACAGTTACGTCTCATGTTTATGTTTTTTAGGAAAATCTTTTTATTACAGAATAAAATATGGTATTTTTTTACCTGAAAAGTTTTGATTTCACAATTACCGCTTTATTCGTCGGAGGCATTGAAATGCATTTTAAACGTTTTAAACTTCCGCGCGTAATTTGATGAAAACGTTACATAGCCTTGAAGGCATATTACTCATAGTTGTAACGTCATAAATTGCGTTTGCGTTTGCGTGCGTTGTGATTGAGATTTGGGCGCAGGCATTAATATTAAAGTTAACGTAAATGCATGAGCATAATAATACTCTTTATTATAGTATTGCCACATCTACATCGGCATCGGTACGTGGCATCGGTAGAGAAAAGGGATTAGGTAGAAAAACTGTTTGTCTAAACCCCATGATCAAGAATCATAACTAGAGACTAGTAACATAACATGTCTGTTTACTCTGTGAACTTAGCGATAATCTGTCGTTAACATTACTGCGTGTCACTGACAATAATTTGTCTTTGTCAAATTTAGTCTTAATACACTCAATTCTGTCATTAAAATTTATTCAGAGGCCCTATTTATAAACAATCATAATGACAAATTATTTATTCATAACGCAGGGTATGAATATAGAATAAAATAATTATAACGTAATGCGATTTTCAAATATGTATCGCTTTCAATGTTCTGAATTCAAAGCAAAAGTTCCTTTTACTGCTTTTCCCATTTGGTTTGCAAGGTAACATAGAAGTTAGATAAAAACAAAAATATAAAAATATATGAGACTGGAAAGTAATCTTCAATACAATTTAAAAAACCCAAAGTGACATATTCTTATAGTGATTTATATTTTATAAGTTAAAAACGGTTTTTATATTAAGGGACCACTTATCATAGTTGGGCGGACTGATAATACCTAATGAGGAAAATAATATGATAACATATTTATAATAATTTTATCTCGAGTGCCTCCCACCATTTCATGGAAGTCTTCCATCCATTTGTTTGCCTCAGTTTGCATTTCAGTATGACTGTGATGTCAAGTGCAGGAACATCCCATGTAACTTTTAAACAATGTCTTATTTAGAGAAAAGTCCAAAGAGACGAAGAATTAACTTAAGTCTAAAAGACAAAAATAAAAAAACAAAACAAAGAAAACTCCAAAAAACTGAAACTACAAATAGTCAATTAATTACAAAAGCAAACATTAAGAAAGCTTGTCTTAAAGTGTCTACAGAGGCATTTCAAGATTATAAAAAAAGATTCCAATTATCATACATACCAGAATGTATTGATAATAATTGTCATCATGGCCATATAACTGTGAGTATTTTAAAATTATTAAATTATTCCATTTTGAAATGGATCATCACCATCAGAACCAATAGCCGTCCCACTGCTTGGCAAGGACTCCACTCTTAATGTGAGGGGTACTTCCTATAATCCACCACACAGACCAAGTTCAAATTGGGAGAATCAGATTTGAGAACATTATGGATATTGATATGAATGTACAAAAAGAATATTTTTGTTATTCAGAACTTAATGATTATTAATTTAACTTGGTGTTTCCCTCAAAATACTTTAGTTTAAATTTCTTATATTGTTGCTATCCCTGAGGACTACATATAAATATAACAGGTAAAAGGAGCTCAACTTTCTGGTGTACAATTGCTAAAAAGTAGTTATGTTGCAAGTATGTTGGTATCTCACCGAAAAAACCTATGGCATATTTAAATCACAATTTTTGATATATTCATGTCAAAAAGGAACAAGAACAAGATAACAAAGAAATGGAATAATATGTTATAAAAACTTAAATACATATTTTGCCAGAAAGTTAAATTTCGTTAATAATAAAAATATCACACACCTATTTTAATTGCCTATCAATATTTTATTATCAATTTTTTGATTGAATTGTAGATTAACAGAATTATCTTCATACATAGATTACGGATAACACACAGTAGATGTTTATTTATATCTTGACTTAAATATAGGTACAAAATGAAAATTTTAAATGCTCTGTTCCTGTTTATAAGAATAAGTAGCATTGTCTTTCAAAGATTTTCTAAAGTTTCCACTTAAACAAATTTTGAAGTAAAGTAACAAATGATTGAAATATGTGCAAAATTTTTATATGTACTTTGAAAATTGTTACTAGTTGTATTGTTACTAGTTGCATTACCAAAATAATTATTAAACATTTTATATAAACAAGATACAAGTTATCTTTAACTTATATGCCAAAAAAACATTACAAACTGGCATGGACATACTTTCTATATAAAATGCTCTAATTATTTTTTACGATATTTTAATCCTTGAATTAGAATAACACAAGAATAATTTTAATTTCAATAATAAATATTAAAGATGCTATGGAGTGCATTGTCAATTATAATATAATTAATTTATTACATTGTTGTCTAATAACATAGTCAGTATATTTAGTATTTTAGAATAGAAAATAAATATTTGATATTATATAAAATAAATATTTGATTTACAACCAAAGTTAAGTTCGTAATCAAAGAAGAAGAGTATATTCTTCATATTGTTCTCAAATATTTCTGAAGTCTACACAGATACTTCTGAAGACTTCAACAGGCTGGTGAATTTCAACCTTTATGTCTTACACAGCAAAAGAAGACTGATACGCAGGTGTAGGACAGTTAGTGGTTTTGATAATGATGATTATAAAATGTAATAAATGATTAATAAATATGGTTAGTTCAATCATAGAATTGTTGGGGAATCAGCAGTGAATTGAAAATCCCGTTAAAGAAAGCTAAACTTATTAAGTCCTAGAAATTTATTATTTGTATTTAAATTTTTACATTCATAACTATTTTATTTTCCAGGCAAATATAAAACAAATATCCCGATCAGCTGAACAAAGTTTCCAAACAGAGTTTAAAAACAAGTCTTGGTATGAAGCTTTGGAAATATGTGCAGTGTGCATCACCTCACGGAACTATTTGTCTGCAAATGTTCTGAAAAATATGGTGCAAATTATGATGGTGAGCAATATTATTTTTATAATAGATAGCTAGCAGAATCATTTGGCCAGTGTAGCTATTAACACATCTGTTACAATATGTAATGGCAGTCCAAAAAAGAAATGGAAACTAGCAGATCTTTGAGATTTACACCTATAATTATATTATAAAGATTTTAAAGTAAAAAGATTAAAGTATTCATATAATCTCTAAGATTCTTTCACCAGTAGAATACTATGTTATCAGTGAATGACATAAGCTATATTTTTTTTTATCTTATTTGTACCTGTGTGGAGGAGGGGTAGCCTGTTAGTCACATTATGTAAGCAGTCGAGACCTCTTTATTTGTATATTCCTTCTATTCTCTGTTCTGACTATTGCTTATACTTAACTATGGGATGTAAACCATTTGCAGTTAAAAATAAGCAACAGTCAGTCACAATCAAATTTTCGATTAGGAGTAGAAACTAGTTCAGTCACGGCCCCATAGCCTAGTTGGTAGTGACCCTGCCTGCGAAGCGAGGGGTCCCGGGTTTGATTCCCGGCTGGGCAAGATATTTATGTAACAGATAAATATTTGTTCTCGGGTCATGGGTGTTAGTGACGTGTTATTTGTGTTGTCCATGCCACTCGCGACACAGTGAATCCTACTGCGGGGGTATGAGTATATTATCGTTTAATTATTATTATTATTTATTTAATTAAATACGATAAGTTGGGTTATGGTAGGTTAAATTAAATTTAAAAAAGGGGAATATCTCTTAGAACAAACATTGGCGTGTTTTAGTATTGAAGTTTATTAGTTGCGGAATCTAAGATTGTCGACGATACTAACATTCACCAGTGAATTACAAGTAACTAAATCGATGTAATAATTTCGAACTTACATCATCGAAATCGGTGGATGTGTATCTCACACTGGTGAATCTTAACATTCACTAAAATCATTCATATTAACAGATAGATCTAGATATTTTTATATTTATTTTAGAGTTTAGGGTTCCAATACTTGTTTTATAATTAAAATGTGACATGAGCAACTCAAAACTCACCTAGTCTCCAACGAAGTCTGTCGCTTGTTGTCGCGTTTGAGTTCTTCAATGACCTTATCATAGTCAGCCGGGTCGCAAATGACCGTGACCCTATCATGGTTCTTGGCAGCTGCTCGTAGCAAGGTCACACCACCGATGTCAATGTTTTCTACGGCGTCAGCAATCGTCACGTCCGGCTTCGACACTGTAGCCACGAACGGGTACAGATTGCATACCACCACGCTTATCATATCGTACTTCTGACGCTTCATGTCCGCCTGGTCAGAATCTGTCAACCTGTTGATTAGGACATAGATAGATATTATAGCGCACACATGAAAGATTTTACAAAAAATAAAACTTACTGGCTTGTTCGTTCACATCTTTTACTTCGACTGTTTTAAATATACAATTGACAAAACGAATAATTGAGATGTCTCATATTAAAAAAAAAATGTAGATTAAATAAAGTTTGCATAGAAAAAGAAACCTTGTATTCTATCGTGTACACATATTGATATTAGGACAATACTCTAACTAGTACTTCATGGATATAGGTTTTTACTTACTCCTTTGTTATGAGAGATTTGTACCTCGTGTTGGGACATTAATGGTACTATCATGAATATCTGTTCCCAGTACTATTATAATTGTTACTTTGTTACTTAAGAAGTGAAAGATAAAAAGTATGATATTTTAACCTGGACAGTATTCCAGCGTGAACTGCTGGGTGAAGCGATTTGACTCTTCCTCCAAGCATTTCTGGCGCTCCGGTAATGTCGGACACGTCCAGTACGGTCAGACCGGCGTTCCGCAACGCCGTAGCCGTACCCCCACTGCCGACCAGACCCAAACCAATTTCCGAAAGACATTTGGCCAGGGGAACCAATCCAGTTTTGTCTGACACACTGAGAAGAGCTGGGGAATCATAATTTATAAGTTAAAAGATAGCCAGAAAAACTATGTTTTACTGGTACTTTAATATACAACATTAAATATTTTGATTGTGAATCAAACTCGATTGATAAAATATGAATTTTATTAATAATTAGCTTGACAGCATTACCATACTATAAAGTTATATGTATATTTAATTTTTAATGCCTCAATAATTAATATCCATCAAGTTATTCCTAATTAACTGAAAAACGACTGAAAAACGACCAAGGATATTTTTAAAGCTTGTTAAATGATAAGAAACCAGTCGAGTTCTTTCTAGTTCTATTTTGTATACAACTTGCACTACACAATATATATTTATACTTGAAGTCCTAAGAACTGCGTTATATTAGCATTGTTAGCAATATATGGGTGTAAATTTTGACCGTCTATTTTCATAATAAAATCTAGATAACCTGAAAGTAACCAAATATGAATAATATTACGATATTTGTTGAATTTATAAAAGACTTCTACATTAAAAAATACTTTGTAACTTTAAAATACAAAGTTACAAATCTTGTTGTAACACTTTATCAATAGTATTACAATTTCTTACCTTGACATCAATACTTCCATTGATTGCATAAACATTTAAATCTATATTAGTTATTTTTTAAGTAACAAATGTTTCAAAAATTAAACACTGTTTTTGTACTCACCCAACTTTCCATTTGCTGCCATGTCTGTATGCTGCACCTCTTAGTACTAAAATAAGAAAATAATCTAGTTGTAAATATAGTTTATCATTCTTGACCTATCGTTGGGGTTCCGATAACAAAATAATAATATTGTTTACCAAATGAACTGTAGGGTTGCCAACTATAATACATAAACCCAATATACAATATATTAAAAGTATTGGCAGATTTATTTTAAAGTTCAGAGATTAATCATTTTGATTAATTAAGTGCAATTTTGTAATCATACTATATCAATTTCTCAATGTATTTAATGGCATTTAGTTTTTCTAATAAAATCTACCCTCATGCTTTAAGGTATAATAGATAGATATAAATATAATTTTTGATGTGTTTAAACCTCAAAAGGAGATCTACCCTGATGATATAAAATGTGCTGCATATAAATTAAAACTCATACCTATGTTTAGTTTAATCTGTATGATTTTTGCATGATAATATTTTAGGCAGAAACTCCATGATAAATATTACTTGTTTCCCGTTATGATACAATTTTACAAACATAAGATGTTTTAATAAAGTGATTAGCTTTAAATCACTGTGAAAGATTTTTTTTTAATAAAATTAAAACTGGAGCTTCACTTGAGAATTTTTCACGAAAGTAATGGCTTTGGCTTAGGTCATATGCTACATTCAGTTGGCCTCTCGTAGTAATTAATATTTAAACATAAATATATATTTGTGACAACCCTAAGAAAAGTTTCGCTTATTATGATGAAAGCATTAAAATGATGCAATAATGTTTTGCTGATATTTGTGGGACTGAAAAACAACATGCAAAGTTGTTAAAATATTGTCATATAACGCCATTCATGTCATCTTTATATTCAGGAATAATATGAGACCTCACTTAATTTTTGCCACTCGGACTAGTCCTGGCATTCAAGTGGTGCAAAATTAGGGGAGGCGTAAGTCCAGGAGTGATCCTTCAAAGGCTGATGGGTGGATGATGCATGAATAATATAATTACAGTGTTGTGGAAATCATGACATGTGAAATCATTTGAGGAATAAATATAAAATTTTAGTACCTGATGTTTGAACTAACTATGGGAAAAAAACGATACTGTTTGAAGGGGTAAAAAGTAATATAAAAAATGTAATACCATCAATATATTTAAGAAGAAACTTAAGAAATATGTGCAATCGCTGAACTAGTGTTGTGTTATTATGTACTTTTTATTAAT
>DWPA01000991.1:0-20649 GCA_018251375.1 Calpodes ethlius
CCTTAGAATATGATTTTTGGTATGGAGGTAGTTGGGAAGATGAAGAGTGCCGTAGGCTACTTTTTACCCGAAAAAAACATATTATTTCAGTGAAAAGATCCACTAAGTTGTATATTTAAGCAAAATTATAGAAAGTGTTTGATAACAAAGCGGTGCCTAGCAACCAATGTTAGAAAGAAATCGACGACCTTCTTATTGGTGTTTTGTTTTATATGGTAAGCTGAGGAGGTTCTTTCGTCAATTTTTCTCTTCTTGAATAAACCATTTTCCCGATACAGTTGTAGATTTAAAAGATTTGACGTTCATAAGACGAGATATAGCGGGTATGGCAAGCAGTAATAGCCTGGTTCAAAAGTTGGTTTCCCGAATGCGTGGCCTTATATCCGAATTACAAGTTACTTTGCTTCGGTGAAGAAATACATCGTGAGGAAGCCTGCACACTCGAGAGTTCTCCATAATGTTCTCGAAGATGTGTGAAGTTTACCAATCGGCACTTGGCCAGCGTGGTGTATCCCTGTATCCCTCACAATCTGTGAGGAGATCCGAGCCCAGCAGTAGGACAAACATGGGTTGCGGTGATTAAATAAAAAAAAATACCTTGACCCTCTACACGTTTTAAAGGAATATTTATTTGACAGTAATATTAGTACCTTTGTACGACCGCTCGCACTTGACACATTTTTATCACTAACCGACCATAAAGGCTCGGAGTAATTTTTCATAATGTCGCTTAATATCAGTAATTTCGGCCGCCTTTGTCCGAATTCCGAGGCGATGTTATTAAAACGTCGGGTATTTGATGACCAAACACCGATATGCTTTTTACCAAATTTAAAAAGATGGTTGTTTATTATTCATCATACACAAACACACACAAACACATACAAAAATCTACATATTTTGGGTTAATGTCATTGAACTCTACTTATTTCGTAACTAGATACGGGAAGAGACTTCCGTCCAGGGCACAGCTCGCGCTCTTCTGGGAGTTAGTTTTCTGTACTAATTTACAACTGATAATTTATAATCAATATAGTTTTATTACCTATTATTATCTACTTCATTTTAATACGTAATACGTATAAATATTTACTTTGTAGGTCAGCGTTGAACTATGAAAAAGGAAACAGATTTTAAAGACATGGTGCACACTTGTGAAGTAATTGCGCAGCTGTGAAAGATAGAAGGCTTTTGGACAAGATAGATTTGCTGCTACTTTTGTTTGTAAAGAATTGCATATGTAGTTGTCTTTCAATAAGGAATCAGAATACCAACAGATATCTAAAAAGGTATAGAAAATGGTATTTAAACTATAGTATTATTAAAAATGTGCAAGTGTGTTTGTTTATCCTTCTTTCACGATGCACGGAGCGTTGCTATGGTGTAATTTTTGGTTTGGGGATAGTTGGGAGGAAGAGTACTATAGGCTACTTTTTACTGCGAATAAACATCTCGTTTCTGTGAAAAGATCCATTGCGATGTGTAATTGTGCAAAATGGAAGAAAATGTTTAATTTATTGATAACAACGCGTTGCCTAGCAACTGAAATGATAGAAAGGATTGACAATATTTTATTGCTGCTGTTTTCTAACATGCGTGCGAAGCCGCGGGCAACTCTAGTTTCCAATATAAAAATGATTGCACGATTAATAAAACGTTTTAGTTATTAAATGGGGCAGGTGATATATTTCTTCTTCTTATTTTTCTTCAGGTGTCACCGGCGAAACGGTTACGAGGAGGGGTGATATTTGTTGAGGAAATACCAAAGAATGCATCTGGCAAGATACTGCGTCGCGAATTAAAGAGGATGCTGCAAACACCTAAGAGTAAACTTTAATGTTGATATTTATCACTCTTAGCGGTTGTGGTTTTTATATACAATAATATGTGCAAAATATAAAATCGAAGTTATATTTTGAAAATATTTTAGAATCAATCTAAGCCAAATAACTTGAAATGCCGGGACATGCATCCTTTAATATATAGTGTGGTTAAAATAATCAATTATGGTCAGCAAGTTTGTGTGTAGGTACAATATGTTATTATTCAATTAGATGTGTGGGTGCTAATTATTAAACTTTTATGTTCTCTGAATTAAATTGAATACTACTTTCACAAATATGAATAAGAATTCATAAATAAAATTAAACATTGCAATTTTATACAATAAGAGAAATGTGGTTAAAATTATATAGGGTGTTATGTTTGTAGGTTTCATAGTCATTTTTAACTGTACAATATAAGGTTTGGTGATAATAGAATATCCAAAATAGTTTTAATTTATTTTTAAATTTATACTTACATTTTAGGTGTGTGGTGTTTTAAAATTTTGAGCGCGTATTACACACGCATACGAAGATAATTTTTCTCTACATTTTTTTTTTGTATTAACTTTACCATATAATACAGTATCGTTACCTTATCTCGCACCTTAGTGTACAGTCCTACACGACACTGCTTCACAACTCTACTTTGATGTTTTTGATAACTTTCACGTGATGGAAAAACGTTACTAAAAAGCGTTGCATTTTTTTAGTTACCTTATTTTTTTTATATCGATATAGAAGTTTGACTTCGAATTTATTTTTATTTTTAGTTACACTGCCAGATATTATCAAATGCATATAATGTAATATGCATTTATGCTATACATTATATTTATACAAGTAAATGTATTATAGCATTGAGAACATCATTAAAATAATGCATTGTATAAGATTTAATTGTAAGTCAATCAATTATATACAGAAAAGTGCTCGTAGCCAGATGGCTAGTGTCGATCCTAAGGGTTTAACCACATGAAGCGACTTGGCCCAGTAGGTAGTTGAATGCATGACCATTAGTTGCAAAAAATTCTGGATCACTTTGGTACGAGTGCATCTCCAAAGTTTATAACCTCATTTACAATGTAGTGTCAACACAAAACTGTTAAAATTATTGTTTTTCAGGATCTATGAGTAATGTTACTTTACAAATAAACATGTTCAACAAAATATATCTTTTAATTTTAATTCTCAAAAAAGTTTAAAAATCTTAATGTCAATGACAACATGAAAATTTAAAATAGACAGGATATACATAAACCTTGTAATATTTTACATTGTTTTGCTACTAGTATAAGTATATCACATTTAATTTACTTATTAGATAATTTGTCTTGAAGTTCTTGTGGTATCTTGCTTAGAGCTTGTTCATGTAAGTCAGGATTGCCAGCAGCCAGGACACCAGTCTTGTTAGGCTTTGATTCTGATGCGCCATACTTGTAGAAGTTACCGAGGATATCAGTAAGTTTTCCTCCAGCAGCAGTAAGGATAGCCTCAGGGGCGCAAGTGTCCCACTTCTTACAGCCGCTGCTAGCAAACACATATACCGATGCAACACCTTCCAGCAGTTGTAAAACCTGCAAATTATTGTAGTACAGTTACATGTGCATTTAATTAGTGACTAAGTTAAAAAGAAGTCATATTCTATTTATGTAAATTAAAATAACACCCAATAGTACATGTATATCAATAGCAAAAATATATAGATTTTTCATTATTTGCTCTATATATTATTATTATATTTCCTTATTATTATTTACTAATCATGTTATTTACTAATATATATAGTTATTTAAATTTAAACATGTTATCATTATCATCATTGTTAATTTTGATAATAAATTTGGTTTGTGATGTTATTGAGACATTACATATATAACTTCATGATGCATCTGTTGAATTTAAAGTTCAACAGAAGCACTGTTTTTTTACTATTACATCATAAGTTATTTATATAGATTATTTTAAGACATACCTTGTAACCAGCACCACCAACTCTTAGGATTTGTGAAGCATTCATAGCCTGTAGTGCTTTCTCAACAGTAGGATTAGAATGACTCCTAGTTGTAGTGATTATCAAAGATTCTGGAGGTGGAGCGGGAGTGAAACCACCTACACCTACTTCTTGCAAACCCCAAATAGTCCTACCCATTTTGTTCTCACCACCAACCATTGTTTTGTAGTAAGGTTGGTGAATTACTCCAGCGATAGGTTTTTCATTTACAGATATTCCAATTAGAACTGTCACATGTTCCAGGAAACCTAAAACAAACTTTTAATTAATTATATTCATTGATTATACTTGTCACTTTGATTTAACACATGCACATGCTACGACATTCCCAAAATTATTAGTTTAACACACACATACATATTGTTAGTTAAAAATGTTATGTACATGAAAAATGTGTGCCACATGCAAACAAAAAAATAAATACCATCCCTTAATTAATGAACATTATTACATTTCTATGGTGCCTTTAAGAAATATCTACCTAATATGTACACTTTGTATGTATGCACAAATTTTCCATTTACCATAATTTGCTTGCAGTAAACTTAAATACCACTTTATACTGATAAGTGGATGAGTCAGATACATTTTCCATCTTTCCCAAGGATCTCTCTTCATCATAAGGGCACCTAAAAATTTTAATCTGTATATTGAAAACAGACATATCAAAATTGATTTATGAATGTCTATTGTGAGATGGGGAAACTGTGCCTCAAGGAATAAATAAAGGGTATTTTTATAATGCAAGTTTTATATTCTAGACTTGAAAATTGGTGATCCTCTCCCCAGATATTTGATAAAATAAGGTAACATCTTACATGCTGTAAGTTATTTAACAACCCAGTATTTTATGAGAGCCTAGTTGTTTCAAATCAAACAGAGTTGTAATTTTGTTTTTAGAAAATAATTGTTCATTTGGTACAGTGACCATTCTTACTGAACAATAGAAATAGTTTCAAAGTTTTAACCTTGTGTATACTCGGAGGTGCCATCAAGTGGATCAACCCAAACCACAATGTCTTCCTCTTTTATACTCCTTAAGTTATGAGGGCATTCTAAAGCCATTATTTCCTTGTCGGTTTCTGTGACTATCCAATCACTGGAAATATCAACCTGTAATTAAAAATAAACATAACAATGCCAAGTCACCTTGAAAGTTAATTGGCTTTCAAACAGTCACAAGTTTTTAATACAATTTCAAATAAAAAAAGGTCAACTCTAAAATTTATGTTCTATTCAGTGTCATGAAAAAAAAATCCAAATTTCTATATACCTCATTATCAATGCTCTCTTCTTCGCCGATGATGTTAAGTTTAGGGTATTGATTAGATAAGGAAGCGATAATACATCTTTGTGCTGATCTGTCGGCTTCTGTTTGATAGTCATCTTTACCCTAAAACATAATACAGTTTCAAAATAACGTCTAACAACATCTTTAGATTATGCAACTTATATTACCTTTTCAACGATACCCAGTTCCCCTTTGCTCATAACATCTCTTACTATCTTTCCAGCCCTGGAAGCGACTGACACTGATGAAGCCAATAGTTTTATAATAACGGGGGCATTTGCGGTCATTTTTATATAATAAAATTATTACTTTAGTGTTTCCACTTTCTCACACGACAAGAGATATGGATGACAATAGAAGCGAAACCAATATTGATACAAAGCTTTCACAAGCAACAGCGATCGAAAGAACTAGTCTACAGAACACAACACTGAACTACAATAGGTACTCTATCAATTTCTAATTTCAACAAGTATCGAAGTAAGCTACGTCACGTCAACTGTCGACTTTCAAAGTTCAAGCAATGTCATTGTATTTGATTGCTTTGATGTCATTCGCATTGAATTTATTTGTCAATGTCACATTGTCACAGACAACTGTACGCTTCTGTGTAAGTCTATGAACATAATTGTTAAAATTATTTGTTAAGTCCTCCATAGTACACAAATCCCTTTAAATACACGTTCACACTCAGAAAATGGATTGAAAGAGATACTATGTAAATTTTATATAGTTTTCGTGTATTGATTAGATTGAGTGATTGTATTGATAGAAAAATCAGCAAATGTATGGTCCGACTTTATTAAAATAAATTCAAGTTCGTTACATTTTTTCCTCACTTTAATGTTATAATATTCAATACCAAATATCGAAATTATTACTGTAGTGTAAGGGTATTTTTTGGTAGATGGTAAGCACATGTATGGTTAGCTCAGGGAAGGTACGCCTTATCTATTCGACCTTGTAATTTCGCAATTGTGTTCAGATGTAAAGGTGTTTCAATCGATTGACTCGATCGATTACACTCTTACAGGAAGCGAACATCTGTTCCCTTGAATGGAAGGATTTACACAGGGCACAAATTTCTCATTATAACTTTATCGAAGCTTGGAACATCGGAAGCTTTTATGCGATTACAAAGTCTTGCGACATGATATAACGACTGCTAATTAATGATAATAACCGAGACCGGGACATAGAAACGGATTGGAATCCTTTAAAGCAAGGAAGCCTTCAGGGACAAGATCCCGTCCCTGGCGGTCAGACATCCAATTCCCGACCTCGCCCGCTGGCGTTGACTCGATCGATCACTAAGAACCAACCCAATGCTGCAGAGCTTATGGGCGCCTAATAATGTCGAATCAATATTCATTCAATTTTGTACACCTACAATAACCGTTAATGAAATTAAATTAGCAACTAGAAACACACAAAGTGGATATGACCATAAACGATAAATTAGTTAAGAAGGTTAAAAGAGACGTTAGGTATATTATTTAAAGATAAAAAACCTTTTAAATTCATAAAAATAACAAGCCATTTATTTAAAAAAAATCCATAAACCATCTAACATATAAACCTATAATTTTATGCGCAATTTGTAACAATATGCCTATAACTAATGTAAAAATATACCTATTGCAATGGTACAAATTTTAATATTGCATACATCAAAGGCGTAAGCTGGAATGATTGCGATCTTTATACTTATTTAGAGAAAAAGGTCTTAAGTGTTAAATCTACATATGTGGTGGAGAATGATTTCTCTGAAAAAAAAATCGTTTAAATGCCACCTTAAATATAAGACAATTTAGGAGACATATTTGCGGTCCAATTGGCTATAGATGATGGTGAGATTGCTGAAATAGACAAGTTCCATATGAATAGCAGTGAAATTTTGCATTTGCCAAGTACACTAGTGAAATCTCTCTCTACGATATTATCTCATAAGATAATTATTGTATCAGCTATCTGCATTTTAATCGTCCAGGGAAGTAAGCCGAATATTTTCATTACTTTTCAAGCTATATATTTTTTTTTTATTTTGTAGTGTAATTTGATAGGCGCTTATGTCAAATGCAAGTTTTTTTGGCAGATCTTTTAAGAGATTTAGTTATAAGAGTTAATAATAATAATAATCTCTCTCGGTTGTCTGGGTATCCATAAAATTGATTTTACAAAATATTATAAATTATACCTCATATAATTCATTATACTCGCATAATGAAAAATAATTTGAAAACTTTAAATACGAAAAGATGGACCGCAAAATCAATAATACAGAATATTGCTTTATATAATAATAACTAATAATATTACTTTACACTTTACATATGTAGAAAATGAGTAAATGCTAAAAACTAATATTAGAAAAAGGTGTGAAACATAAAAATTATTACAAAACGTAACTGATATTTAAAGAATTATAAATTTAAAAAAGTCGCGTGTCAAAAAATCTCTTTATAACCTTATGATTGAGACCAGGTCATTCCAATAAGCCCAAGCACAGTATTTCTCCTCTAATTTGGTCAACAAGTTAGTATAAATGTTGGATTAACAGAATACTAAATTGTATATTGATCTGATCAGACCACATTCCATAAACAACTAGACTATGAATCTGAAACAGCTGAACAGATTTTTTTCAGTCTCTAACGACACATTCTAAGTTACCTTTCAAATAAAAAATAATTGAAACTAAATCGGTTCATCGACAAAAAGCAAATCAAGTCAAGTCGACACATTCGTAACAACAACGTGACGAGTCAAACTTGTTACACCAATCTATTTTGCGTGTGGGATTAAAAATTCATTAATAAAAATAACCGACGTTTAAGTCTATTTCGTATAACTAAACATAATATAACTTGTTATATTAAACGTAATATTTAATAACAATATTTAAAAATACTAATGATAAGACAAACTGATTAAAAAAGAATCCTTTTATGATATAACGTTTGATTAACAAAAAAATATTAACTGAATTTGTATTCATTACAATAAAGATTATGCAAATTTTAAACTCAACAATAGGTAAGCATTTCTTTTTCATAAGTAATTATTACACATACATCGATTTTGATTTGTAGTGTAAAGAAATATATATATAACTTTTGACTGTTTTAGTCTTATTCATAATATACGTGTTTCCGATGATTTCGTCGTACTGGTGCAAAATATATGAATATTGCTAGGAGCATGCAATATAAAAAAAACATATTACAAGCGTACTAATTATCGATATATCCTATATCTTGACATAAATGAACTTACCACATAATTAAAATATATTCTTTAATATCTTTCTTTACCCCTCCTACATTTATATTACGGCTTATAAAGATACAGCAAGTGATGATTTATAACTAACCTAATATAGTATTTGCACTTCAAATTAATTACCTCTTATTAACCCTTATAATTTACCTTGTTCAACCTTGTTTATATAATATGTAAGTGTAACACACGGCGTGTTCAGTCCACAGTTACTATATTTAATTAAACCCGCGATCATGTAATTGCGAATATTAATATTCCATAACTTTTGTATGCACCTATCTTTACCTAACCCCATGTTTAAACAAGATTATATTTTGTCCTGCCCAGGACATAAGTTAAGTTACATCCGCATTAATACAACTGTGTTACATTTGATCCTCATGCTGTGTGGCATTAAGCTAATAAAATTGTGTAACTGTGTTACACTTCATCCTCGTCATCTTGTGTACCCTGCGCGAGGATGTGCTTGATGATCTGGTCGATGGTGTGTGTGTGCAGCATGCGCGCGACGGCCTGGTCCTCCACCACGTACAGGAACAGATGCTTGGCGTTCTCCCGCAGGCGCTGCACGCGCGTCCATTTCTCACGATCAGCGGCGTTCGCACCGCAGTTTTCTATCACCTTTTCTAATACCTGCATTAAAACCAATACAATATAAATAAACTTTCACTTTGCACTTGCTATATCCACTGTACTAAAAAAATAAAAGACGAATTTTGATAACCACAATATTTTGCATTATTTTTTAAGTTATAAATCACTCCCAAGTCACGTGACACCTAATTGCAGTTAGCATTTTAAGTTAACGCACCTCATCCACAGAGTCATCCGGCCAACCAAAGCATTCAAGCGTTTCTTTATCAATTAACTGCTCCAGCAATTTGCTAACACTCTCCAGCAGCTCCTCTTCGCTCATTAACGGATTTTCTTCGGTCTGGAAAAACAGTAAAATGATCATTTTACATTGATATTATATTTATTAGTAATGATTTTTTGTTTGTTACAAAGATTCAAAGGGTATTTATTTCATTGTAGTCAAATGACTTGCAGACACAACATTTCTCGACATCATTTCATGAAGCAAAACTTTTAGTAGAAGGGTAAGTTACCGCAGTTGTGTATATAATTACTCAAGAGTAACGCGGGCATAACCTCAGGGTGAGGGAGCCTTAACCTCACACATTTAAACCGAAGAAATTTCGCGCACTATTTCCCTGAAAGCTATTTGTAAGGAATAATTAACCAAACGAAATGTAGTGCGCTTTAAACCAATTTCGTTCATTATAAGACAATATATAATTATGTCTTTGCAACCAGGCAACAGAGTGGACTCCAGGTACAATTGAACTAAGTAACCAAGTCTACGATGAGATTAATAGTTTCATAAAAAATCTAGTCTTAATGTTGTCAGTCCTCTTACATTTGTACTACAAGTGTGCAAAATCCCTGACTGCTATTTGTAACTAATTAATAATTATCACATTGTATTAAGAAAAGATTATGTAAAATAATCCTTCAAATGAATTACAGTAATATCTTTTACACATTTAAAATAACTGAATTTCATTGTTGAGAACTTTATAAAATTACAAAACTATCTAAACAACTTTGGGTAAGTGCATCCTGTCCATTAAACATAGTGGTATGATTAATCAATTATTTTTTCGAGAGATTGTTTAAATCAAACGTAAAGTGTGACACCATATATATAAATGTATTACCTTCAAAACCACTTCTTCAGCAACAGTGTCAGCAACTTTCTCATCCTGTATTCCACCATAAAGCACACCAAACCCATAACCCTCCAGTATACGATCCGATTCAGCATCCAATACATTCAAAATTGACTCCATTTCAGATTTCTTCACTCGGTCTACTCCTAGATGAGATCCCTAAAACATTACTTTAGATAAATATCACTATGGTATGCCTATGCCAAATTACAATATTTTAGTACTAATGATAAAACTACTACTAAATAATAATAACGACTCTATCCACTTTCACTAGGAAACTCTAAAAACGATAGAACGGTAATGCAATACTAACGAGCACGGTCCTCACGTGGTTGAGGTGTTCGCGGAACACCTCCGGGTGGGCCTTTCGCACGTGCCGCACCAGCTGCTCACCGCGCACGTAGGCCCGCGCCGCCACGCAGTACATGCAGCGCCGCGGCCTCTCCAGCTTGTGCGTGGCCACGTGTCGCCGCATATTCACCTCATTCGTGAACCTCTTCGGGCACACCGCACACATATACTCTGCGACAGAAAGTAAATTATGCTTCCACTACATACTTACATTCTGCATCACCATTCAAAGGACCAAGGACCTAGTATGGATTAGATTTCTGTTAAGTTAAAATTTCTGTCTTGGTTTGAGTGTATAAGTTCTCATCTTTCTATGTTGTCCACGGCACCCGCGACACAAGCAATCCTAGTGTAATGAATATTATATTATTATGATACCTTTATTTTCCAAATGTGTCTTCGAAATATGGGTTTGGAGTCCCGCTGGACTGACAAATTCCTTGTCAACTAAGCTGCAATCTGCTACAGGGCACACTAGTTTTGTATATCCTAAGTGCTCCCTGGTATGCATAATCAACCTGAAATGAAAATAAAGTGGCAATCTTAAATAAAAGCATTGATTACTGTATCCATTTACATATAAGTTTCTTTATATCGATATTTTCTAATCATAGTAATATTTGTATAATGTAATATATATGTAACAATATATCTATAACATAAAAAAAAAAGTTTGCCAATCCGCACTTAGTTTGGCTAACGTGTGTTGTGCCAAGTTGTGTAACTTGGCTGACTGATGGGTATGATATTCACCTCTCATTCTATCAAATGATTATGTTGGCTTGGCCAGCATGATTTCTTGCAAATATGATACTCAAGTCAATTAAGCCAAGAGACTATAACTTGTGAGAGACTTATTGATGGTTGTTAGATAATACTGAGCGCAACATAAACATGGACACTACTCACTTGGCCTTCGATTTGAAGCTTTGACCGCACTCCTTGCAGGTGTTGGACACATGTTTCTCCAGATGCCGCTGCAGTTGCACGCGTTGGATGTACGATCGGTTGCACAGCTTGCACTTATGCGGTTTCTCCGCTACGTGAGTCAGGACGTGGCGACGCATCACTTCGATAGTGAATGTGCTGTATCCGCACTGTACACGAAATATACGCTTACATATCATACATTACATGGTCGCCTAGAACTGCCACGAATTTTTACATGTTAATCTGTAGTGATATATATCTAGATAGTAGTGATAGTCTAGTGATTTGAATGTTGATTTCCTGAATGTGGGGGTGTGAGTTTGAATCCTGCACACATCTTATATTGTAAAAGTTATGTGCGTATTACAAGTTAATTTTCACTAGCTTCGGTGAAGGAAAACACCGTAAGGATACCTACACACCCAACCGTTCGCTATGTTTTCAAAAGTGTGTTTGAAGTCTGCCAATCTCCACTGGGTCAGCATAGTGGACTATGGCCTGTATCTCTCACATTGACAGACGAGACCTGAGCCCAGCAGTGGGACATTTGTGGGTTGTGATGATACATTTATACCGATATTATAACAATGTGGGTGTATGAGTTTGTACATAGGTAGGTAGAAACAACTCATCCCAAATTAAATATTCTTTCACAAGTAACATGTTTCTTTATTTGCAATTGACATAGGCTTTTTTTAAATCTTAACTTGCATTCATGGGTAGCCAGAATGGGCCACTATTCAGTTAATATGACAAATTAATAATTTGTATTATATTTCATGTAAATGGTTGGACTGCATTCAAGTGGGAAATCTCTTAATGTCTACAAGATGCTATGGTCTACTCAGCATCATTAAGTTGACAATGACTGATTAGGAGCTCTAACACCAACCACTAGCTTCCCCAATCTGATGCCATTTTAGTTGATTATAACAAGAAACAAATGAAGTTATGTTGGAAGTAAAATGAGTAATAGGAAATTAGACTTTTAAAATTATTTTTATTTAATCTAAAAATTATTTAGGGTTATTGACCCACTCAACAACACAATTAACCCATGCCATATCATCGTGTTGATTGTCTTCTAACTAAACTAAAAAATACTATTATACTAATAAAGTAGGTATTGTTTTGTCTAAATACACTGAAAGATGTTATTGACCATATCCTAAATATTTCCTATTGAGACATGTCAATGTTATACAAGTACTGAAAACATTAAATCATAAAGAAAAACTTACCCCACATGAAGTTCCACAGAAGCAATGAGAAATAAGATATTAAAATAACATCATCCAAATATTGTTACATTAAATGAGATTTAGTTTGTAAAATGTGGAAATTCAATGTTTGAATTTAAGTATATTTTTTTTATATATACACAGAAGCAGTGATGTAGGAAGATTGAGAAAAAATACAGATTATAGGACCCAGCAATACAGGAAGAATGAGTCTACATACCACACTGCATTCAAACTTCTTTTCTCCATGTATTTCTAAATGCTTTGCCATAGCTGATCTCGACTTTGTTACCTTTCCGCAATGATCGCAGATGAACTGATGTGGCTTGTCTGGAGTTGGACAGTAAATAAAGTATGTTATTTGAATATAATACAGTAATTAATTATATATATATATTATAACAGTTTTTTGTAACTATTTAACTCAGTATATACTCCAAAATAGTAACATATTCCAATAAATTGTGCATTTGATTCCAGATAATCTTTTGAACGGCAAGGAGAAAAATCAAGTCATTTTAGTCAGCCTTCATTGCTTGAGGCCATGGGTGTGATAGGCATTGAAAGATTTAACTTGGACATAATAATAATTCTATACTCTTGAACATACCTGAATGATTCCTTTGGAAATGGCAGACCAATCTTGAAAAGCTTTGAGTGTGATATGGACACTGCTTACAGACAAAAGCATTCTTCACTATATGTTGAAAACGGAGATGCACAATCAGATTGTCTTTTCTTGAGAATGATGCATCACATATCTGTAATGATAGATGTGAATATAAGATTATAGTTTCATTATACAATATAGTATTGAAAGAATAACTCTATTATAGTTTAGTGATGATAAATATTTATAATACTTACTTCACAATTAAATATTGATACCCCTCTCCCATCACAGCCCTTTTGGGATTTATGACGTAAAACATGGGAACGTCTCACAAATTCTTTGTTACAATTTTCACATTTGTATATTGTTCTCTCGTGAATGTTAGCTATATGATTTTTAAGAGTTCTTTTATCTGGACAAGTGACTGGGCATTGTTTACACGCCACACTACCGGGGCCTTTTGCATGATCATTTTCGACATGTAATTCATAGCTATTCTTAAATCGAAATTTTTTATTGCATTCCTTGCAAGTGTACTTCGCCTGAAACAAGTAACAATTTATATGAACAAATTTCAAAAAAGTAGAAGAGCAATTTAGCGCCTACTCGTCCTTACTATTAAAAAGATTCAGGTCACAATGTTTGTATACTGTTTACTGACAGGAAAACTAACGTCACTTAAAACAAGTTTACATTTTATTTCACTGTTCCAAAATTATTAGATTCATATGTATTTGTACTACCTTTTTAATGCTATCCGCAGCAGACACTACTAAATCTCTTTGTTTTCCACTACAAAGTTTTTCGTGTCTTCCCAAAGAAACTTTCGTGTCAAATTTTCTTGAGCATATTTCACAATCATACTGCGCTGAAACGACTCTGATAGGGTCGGTAAATTTAGCTTTGTTGTTCGGTGGCCGGCCCACCTTTTTACGTTTTAGAGGCATTTTAAAATAAGTGAAATCTTCATGTATTAGGTACTCATTATAATATTATTAGACTACTTTGGTCATTTCTTGCAAATTAAACAATTTTGATATTGCTTTCACCCAGGCGCTGATTCCAACAAATTCTGTTCTCAATCATAGAGAAATATGGAACTAATTTAACCACAGAATAAATATATCACTGATCCACGTAATCAAATTACATTATGGAAGACACAGAGTATAATAAAAATGGTATAGAGTAGTGAACTATCGCACCTAAATATTATTGCCAATCGAAAAATATTAAAAAAGTCATTCGTGCTAATTAATGACTTTTAGAAAATATCGTTGTTTTCAAATTAAATTGTTTTTTTTATTTTGTCTTATATTTATTGGTCTTATGTTTGTTGGTCTTGTTGTGGTAATAGAGCTAGACGAAATATGTTACGTCATATCGTTTTTAAAGAAATATTTAAGTAAAGTATTTACGTTAAAAACAGATTAACGCGACATAATGAATGAAATTTTAGAAAATGCTATTATACGTCAGCTTTGAAATACTAACCGCAAATGTTAAATAAGTTATTCTTACTTTATTTTAGCACTCGAATTCACATCTTTTCCAATGTTTCAACATTAATATTTTTACATGAATAGTTAACTCTTATTTAAATTGCATTGGTTTACAATTTCAATAAAATAAAAAACGCACTGTTAATATTGACGAACGGTATGATGTCATAACTCTCAAAAATATAAATATGGCGTTAGAGCTTTTCATAGCTTTGTCACATTTCGCGCGCAAATTTAAAATTTATCATTTAAATGCAACACACTATACATTTTTTATGGATATTTATCAATAATAAAGGATATATTTTACTAATCGATGTCCTGGTCGAGTCATATTAACTTTAAATGGTATGTGGCGGTGAAGTAATTTCGCCAATGCTTGTACAGAAATATGTTTTTAAATTTAATCGTCAAGTAATTCCTTCGTGTCTAAGCCTAGAATACTTCAATAACAGGCTCACTATTTTTATACAGTAATAAAGGAAAAAAAATATTAATATAAAAAAAATATGATCATAATTAAGATCTAAAATTATTTCCTTAAAAAAAGTTAAATACCTACGGTAATACAAAACATACAATGCGTCTGTATTATGGCAAGGTCCGAAGGAAATATATTATGTAGCTCTCAAATAAGTTTTTAGGACCAACACGTCTTAAGGTTTGTAAACCCTACTGGGTAAGATAGTTAATTTATTAATAATTAGCAAGCAGATAATGGTTACTTCAATGAAAGCGGTTAGTACCTATGACTTTGTATTATTATACGTTTATCATTTGCCCAAAATCTAATATGTCTGTCCACCTGGGCCAGCAGCAACACCCAAAATCAAAGATTAATTAGTTACCTAACTAATTCCGAAATGTACAAAGGTCATTTAGTTTTACCCCAAACTTCACACAGAATTTTTTTAATTCTAAAAGCTGACTTGAGTCAATAAGTAATTATACTAACACGGTACTATATTTCATTAAACAATATTTAGAACATATGTTTAACGCACGCACAATAAAAATATTGATTTCATTTTATGGTGCACGCAAATTGTGCGTTTTTATTTCATCCCTTACTGACCGGATGAACATAAATCGTGAGTGGAAGCTAGTATTATTATAAACAGCAATAGGAAGACCTTTTTCGTTGTTACACCTACCATTTATTCTTGGAGTGCTCAAACTCCTGAAACTAGAAAATACAACTACTAACCAATGAAACTAAAACGAACTACATTCCGTTTTAAGCTTACACGTGAAAAAAAGAAATATATACATATATATATTATTGTTTTTTTATTAATGTTTTTTATGTATTTAATAAACTTCTAAAAAAAATAAAAAGTTATAAAATAAGGTAGAAAGTTTTGGTTACAAGAACATGTGTAGAAAAGGTTTTTTTAGGAAACTGTACATATGGTATGGTTGCTATGGAAACAGCAACTAATAAACAAACAACGTGTAAACTTGATCGAAGTGGTTAAACCATATTTTCTTCCATAAATATATACATATTGTACAAAGGTATTGTGAACATAAATAATGTTAATAAGTCCTATAGGAATCTATGTATCATTAAAAAAAATAGTCAAAGTAAATGTTGCAATCACGCTTGCAATCATGCTTTAGTGATATCGTGTTTTTTTACAGAAAGCCACATAATTATGTTTAAGTAATTGGAATTACAAATAATGGAAGACGATTTAGATGCCAGCATTATAAAAAATACCCAATTATCTTTAGGAAAGTATGTAAAGCGTCCACCATTGACTGATAAATTATTAAAAAAGCCGCCCTTTCGATTCTTGCATGACATTGTGACATCTGTAAGTATTGATCGAAGTACTAAGCAAGAGTAAATGTTTTGTGCATGATGGTTTTCATGGATCACATAAACTTGATATGTAATGGTGTGAAGACTAGTTTCTTCCAGAGAACTCTGTGATCAGTAGTAGACCGACCTACATTCACAGGTTTTGATTATCTCTTCAACCAAAAACTACCTGTTTGATGCGACCCTAGTTTCCACTGCCTTATTTTCAAATAGTTGTCTCGTTTAAATCCTCATGACGCGTATAGAAATGTATCCTACGTAACTAAAAATAGTATCTTGTATTTTTTTATTATTACTTACATGTCTAAGTTACTTAATATCATTTACCTAGAAAGTAGCCATTTTTTTTTCATTTAACTTATAAAAAACTTCAAATAAATAACTTTATGAAGACTGAACTGTATACGTAGTCTTAAATTTAATTTAATTTACTCTAACCCATTTATCAAATATCCCAGACAGATCTTAAGAACCTGATTAAGATTTAGAAGGAGATTTTAAGAAACATTTGAGGATTATCCAATAATTAAACAAGAAGTATATTCGATTTAAGATACAAAATTATTAGGTTCTTCAGTTATTTTATTTATTAAATATACTAAAAAAAATCAATCAAGTGCGTGTCGGGTCGCAGGAATTAAACAGAAGTATAATAACTTAATAACGATAATTAATACTTAGTTTGCGAATACTATTCAGCTGGCAAGGCTCGAGAGAAATACAACATTCCTATTTTGTCTGTAGTATGAGAGACAGGTATCCTCAAAAATTTTTTTAAAGGAATCCCACAAAATCCTAAAAATTCGACTCATTGTGAGACTGCCGGCAAGTTTGAAATATTAACTATTTTGTATAAAAATATATGTGAAAGGTATTACTGAAGGAAAATAGTATTATAGTAACTATATGCATATCTACTGAAAAACGAAACATTCCATTTTAATGAATCAAGTCAATCAATCAACGATCTTAGTTATAAAATTTATTTACTCTTTTGGTTTTTAAGCCACCTTACTCTCTTAGTACTTATAATCTGAAATTTGGTTGTATTTTTTCATAATAATTGTAATTTTTTTATGTTAATGTTACTAATACAAATGAGTTTTTTAACTGTTGGTCTGTAGGTCCTGAAAAGTAAAGGATTTTTTGAAGGGTTATTTGAAGAAAATGAATTGATCTCGGAAAATGTGAAAGACAGGGAAAGCAAAATTTCGTTTTTAAATAAAGTTGTAACAGTTGTAAGTAAGTATAAACCTCATTTGTAGTTTTGATACAACACACTAGTATATAAATATATTAAGTATTAATATAATAATTATTATTATACACTATATTTTTAAAAGAGTTACTGTGTATTTGTTATATTAATTGGTAATAACATAATAATTCGGATATTGATTGTTTTAAAATAAAAAAAATTACAAGTAATAACCGTAACGGTTATTCGAAAAATAAAACCCAATAGTTTACGTTTTTTTAAGGAACTTCTTATATATTTAACAAATAAACAGAGTCCAAAATGTAGACAAATAGAATTGACTTTTTTTTAAATTTAATGTTGAAAAACATGACATATAATGAAATGAAAATTTCTTAAAAAAATGTATTTATGCTTAGGCACGTGTTGAGTCCCTGCACCAATCTAATATATCATATTCGCTTATTCGCATTAATAAACTTGGAAATTAAGGAATACAGTTAGTGAATACGTTTAATATTAATCTAATGGTCTTAACAGGTTTAACTACAGGTAAACAATTAACAGTGAAACCATCTAAAATAGTTGCTGGACAAGAAGCAGCAAAAACTAATGAATTATTGCAATGTCTTGCACAAGCACTAGAAAAAAATCTTTCATCTGCCGAAGCAGTTAAACAATTTAAATCAGGAATAAAAATATCTCCATCTAATGATAAGCGAAATAAAGAAAATGTCAAAGCTTTGAAAAAGAATGTTGAGCCAAAAAAGCTAACATCGAGAAGTAGTGAAAAATTGGTAACCACTGACAAAGATGGACAATCTCGTAATAAAACAAAAACTAAAGACATTCCGGTAAATAAAAAGGAATCACCTCCCAAGAAATCTTTGTCTAAGACAACTAATAAAAAGCCATCAGAAAAATCAAATCAAGAGGGTAAGAAGAATATAACAAGTGAACAAAAAAATATACCAGACAGCGATAAGCCTGTGGACAGTTTTGTGAAACATGACGAGCAAGAAGCAATATTAACCGAGGCAACTGTTATAGCCGATAAGGAGTCCAGTTTGAATGAAAAAATATTGCATGCAGACATAAATTTGCAAAAAGATTTATCAAATGAAGAAACTAATCAACTTGAAGAGCAGTCACTGGATATCAGTGAAAGCAGTTTAAGACCTGCTTCATCTAATAAATCCGAACGGACCGACGTGGAGTCTAATCAAGTTGAAATAAAAAATGAACAAAATATAGACATACATTCCCTTATTTCTAATAAGAGTGAAATTGACCGTGGAAATGAAGAAAGCAAATATCAATTACCCGTTCAATTAAAAAATGAAGAAATCAAAAATCAACCTCCTCGTAATTTGGAGACTGCAGTCAGTGAAGTTTTTCAGGTGGAATTGAAAGAGTCTAGTCACATTCCAACAACAAACAATTTTGAGAAAAGGGACATAAAAAGCTCTGGTATAAATAGGCCGTCTAGCGTGAGGCCATCTTCTTCAAGACCAGGGGCACCAAGAATTAGAGACAAAAGTGATAATGTAGTGAATGACACTGAAAACATTATCGTAGGAAAAGTCAACATAATTAGCGAAAATACCTTAAATGAAGAGGTAAAAGTATTTTCATGTATGTAATATAAACTTGTGATTACAGTGATACATTTTTCTTTTCATTATTTTTTAGGAAGAGGACACAAGTATCATAATTGAAACTAATTCAACGGAAGAATTACATGAAACATTGCAGGGCGAAAGACAAAATAATTTATCAAGTAATCAAAATAGTCAATTGGTTCAACAAATATTAGAGTCTCAAAGAGAATTTTCTCAAACATCCGGTAAAACTGAAATTGTAAGTTAAAATCTATAGTATTTGTAAAACAAAATTATAAGTTATACGTCTTTACTGGCATAGAGACTTTGTTTTGTTTTAATTTTTTTTCATCATCATCATTATTACAACCGTCCGAAGCTGCGTTTAGGTTTTTCTTACGATGTGAAAGGTACAGGCTGTAGTCCACCACTCTGACCAAGTGTGTATTGACAATTTTGCACTTTTGAGAAAAATTATGCAGATCCTGTCACGATGTTTTCCTGCACTAAATTAAATGATAATTTAATCGTAATTCGCACATAGCTTTTTAACATTTAAAAACGCGTGCAAGATTCACACTCAGGCTTCGGCGGGACACCCTTTCGAACCACTACCACTAAAATAGTAGGTAATATTAATGGTTTAATAGTAACATTTTCAAAAATATATAAAGCTTACATGAAAGACTACATTAATTATGCCCTTTGTAAATACTTTAAATAAGTTAATATGTACGACTATTTTTGAATACTTTTGTATTCCTATTAGAGATCGTTAACACCTACCATTTAGCTTAACGCTAGATCTTGCCGTTTTATAACTTCTGATTCTGGGTTTTATTAATATATAATTTTTTGCTTGACTGTAAACGAAATCTTAATATTTATTTCTATCCCTCAAAAAACAGCCTAAGGGCACTTTTCCTAATATTGCATAGGTGCGTTTCAGATTTCAATACTGTCAAATGATGAAGTTTACTTACTAACAAACCTCAACATAGGGTTTGCCCAGGGCAGTTCAACTGGCACATTTATTTTTGTAATGAAACAATCGTTTTATAAATAAATGGACATAATTATGCAAAATAGACCCAACCCCCACACTAGCTTTTGAGAAACTAAGCCGTTTAGTAAAATTGTTATATTAAAATAACGAGACTATAGTTGGTTTTTAAATTTCATTTAATTTTTTCATTATGAAAAACGTACAATGCAGATTGAATATTTTTTTACATATAC
>DWPA01000992.1:0-20636 GCA_018251375.1 Calpodes ethlius
AGGCGGACTGAGGTATCATGTCATTTTGGAAAAGGGGTCTTTTGCCCAAAATAGTTTGGAAATCCCTATTATAACCAAAGAATAATTTTGAATGTTATGTACAAACTGATTAGTCTTGTCTTTCTTAGAATTTTGTTGGTTGGTATCCATTTAATTTTGTGTGCGAAATATTTTATTTAAATATGCTACAAAAATAATAAATATAAATGTAGATGTTACGTTAGTTATCGGTTAATTTATTTGATTAAAAATTAAGTTGTGGTAGGTCAGGTTAATAATTGGTACTGCATAAAGTGTTATTGTTAAACGATGCTTATGAAAGAAATGTGTTTAGTATTGTATAACTTAATTATATTGTATTAAAGTCCTCGATTAAAATTATATTATTTTCCTTTTTTATCTTATTTATTATTATATCGTAGATTGGAGGATGTGGTTTGAGGAAATATTTAGTTTATATCTAGTACTAAACGCTATTATCAGGTATTACTAATGGTGCCCATAGACAATTAAAAGACATTGGCGTTGGCGACATGCATTGTGCTTTTTTAACAAGATGGCGTTCTGAGTTGAATTGATGTTTATAATTTAGAGACTTCTTTCTCGTTTTACGGCCATTAAATAAATGTTATGTTAAGTTCTGTATTGACTTAGCTTTCTGTTTTTTTTTGTTTTAAGTGTCAGTATATTTTAGTTTCATCCAAGCTATTTTTGGAAAGTTTAATTGTATCATGAGTAATTACGAAGACGATCAAAGTGAAGATGGAGAAATAGCGCGAAGTCCGGTTCATGATGAAATGGATTTCAGGTAATCTATTATTTTAAACGTAATTTACTATAATAATATAAAACACATACTATGTTTATTGATTTCCTTATGGGTATCTAGTAGGTTTACAGGTCCACGTTACATTGTGACGACCACGATGACTTGTCGATACCTTCCTTGTTTTATGATTCCTGATATATTTTACATATTTTTTTTACCTATTAAACTTACTACGATTCTTAAATAAATATTACAATTTTAGCTTGTCTGATGAAGATCGGGAGCCGCATGACTCTTTAGTGATCAAGCCTCCGCAGGCTGTGATTCGGACGTCACATCGGGACAAAAGAGGTCACAAACGATCTGCTAAAGAGAGATATAAGGAAAGTGTCAGAAAGGACAAGAAACATATGTACAGGTGAAATATACATGTTGAACTATAAAATAGTGTATGATGCTACTTATGAATTCAAAAAATAGTCTATAATTAAACCAACTGTAAACAATGATTCATAAAATGAGCTAGAATTTTACATAGACTGCACAATATAACCAAATTAGATAGATTTTTCATACGTAATTTTTCATTCCTATTTTGTATATTTCATATTTTTGTATTTTGTGTATTTCAAGATTATCATTATTATTTCATCACAGGTTATATGTATGATCAACTTTAATATGACAATAAAATGCATGAAATGTATGGCGCTTAAAATAGTTAGTAATAGTAAATAATATGTGTATTATAATTAGTAAGACAGCCATCAAATTTTTAATATTATTGTTTCTATAGGGAGCGTGAGAAACCTGAAAAATCAAAGAGAGATTTAACCAAACCTTTGGAGAGAGAAGAAATGTCCAAAGAATATTATAGGGAGAAGCAGTACTACCGAGATAAGGAAGCATATCGGGAGAAAGAAATGAGAGAAAAAGAAGTATACAGGGATAGGGAAGTCAGGGATAAGGATGTTTACAGAGAAAACCCATATAGAGAAAGAGAGCATTATAGAGAGCGGGAAATGTACAGGGACAATACTTCATTCAGAGAGACCGCTCGATCAAGAGATATATATAGAGAAAAAGAAGCATATAAAGATAAGGAAAGTCAGAGGGAACGTGAGACTTATGTTAGTCGGGACAGACAATACAAATATTCAGAAACAGAGCGGAAACGGCTTGAGCCAGATAGAATTGAATCAAGGCTACGGTTATTAGCTGACGAGGGTAGAACAAACCACACAAATCATAATAGTGAAAAAGAAAATAGGGATAAGACTTCGGGTGATAAGGAATTAGAAGATTTAAGAAGTAGATTATTAAGTAAACGGATATCAAAAGAATTGGCTCAAGACACCAAGAAGCATCATGACTTTAGTGAGAAGGAAACTAAACAGGAACGACACTCTACTCTAGACAAGACTCAACAAGAGAGAAGGAAACGTTTGATTGAGGCTGGTGGGTATATGTTTGAAGATTCCAATGTATTCATAGTTTAAAATATTTTAATGTGAGTAGCCAATACATGAGTTTATGGGCCGCTTTATTATGAGGGTTAACTGTTCTACTAAATTGAGTGGTGTGATAGAAAAGCAGCAACAGTGATATGTAGCCAAGAAGCCCATTGGTTATCCAACAAGTGGGAGCTGGGACCATACTTTAATTTTTAAAGAAGAGTTAACCACAAGCTGGGACTTCAACTTGCACTCATAAAGAATATCTAGTAGTAATAGACAAATAAATATTTTTTATTGTTTTACCCCATAACATATTTTTTTACTTATATTTTAGAAAGAGAAATGGTGAAGAGAAAAACTGAATCAAAAGGTGAGCTAGAGGCCAGACGAGACGAGCGTCGACGTCGCGGCAAGAAGCGGTCGGTCACGCCAGATGAAACTGCCAACAAGAAAAACAAAAGCAACCATTCTCCAAATTATGGTGAATCTATTGTAACTGTCTCGGATGCTAGTGATGTGGAAATGAAAAGTGAATCTCCGAAGTCTGAACCTGAAGAAGGTATGTACAAAGTTATATAATGTGTTTATTTGGTTTGTGGATACTGGAATATAAATCTTGTTCAAAATTATGTTCTTGATATTCCATGTCTAAAAATACTTAAACTTTATTTTATTAAAGTTTTTTTTTATTATTTAAGGTGAACATACAAACTCTGAATCAGATGACGACAGTTCAACTGAATCAGACTCTGAGGCCGATTCCAAGACAGACGAAGAAAATGGTGAAGTGGAGAAATCACCATTGAAAGAGAGGAAAGAGCATAACACTGAAAAAAATATATCAAGGGCTAATTCAAAATCAAAGTCTCCAACACCAAAACTAGAAAATAAAAGTCCATTATCCAGTGATTCGAGAAGGTAATTACTATAAATTTATATAACCTTTATGTTAATGCATGACATTGAGTCAATATGTTTAGAAGATACAAATAATTTATGCATGTGTATGTAATTATTGTAACAATTTTCAGATCATTATCGAGATCTAAAAGCAGAAGTAGATCTCACTCATTCTCGCCCCCTCCACCTGGCGAAAATGGAAAATTAACAGAAGAGGAAAAGACCAATGAAGATGATGAGCAATCAAGATTAAGAGAAGAGGCTATAAATGCCTTACCACCATACTTTCCAGCCTTACAGGTACTAATTATTTTTATTTATATAATTATGTATTAAACACATATTACTTACTGATACTATTTATTTGATCAATATACAATTAAATTACCACTTATATCTTAGACGGTACACCACATTTTATTCATTGTGATCTTAATATTTATTTGGCCGAATCACATAGTATGTATGTACATGACAACACACTGCATGTTTTTACACAACGAAAAATGTTTTGTTTGGCAAAATATTGAGTCAGTGAGTCATAGAGTCTAATTCTTTAGGTATAACTTATTGTGTTATTGGTTCAATGTTTAAAATATGGTTCAACATTATTGTTAATTAATAATTTGGCTGCAAAACACGCGCAGTGTAATGCTGTGTGAAATTAGGCTAAATTGTTTGATGATGGCCTAAGCTCATCATCTATCTGTCAGTACATGACAGGCACGATGTAAGTTTTAATTGTTTTTTAATTTCTTTACAATGTGTAGTATATGTTTGCAAAAGAGAAAAGGCAGGTTGCCATTTTATCTGTAAGGGTCAAGATTATTAATGAATATTGTCTTATAGGGCTGTCGTTCTGTTGAGGAATTTCAATGTCTCAATAGAATTGAGGAAGGCACCTATGGAGTTGTTTACAGAGCTCGTGATAAAACAACAGAAGAAATTGTTGCCTTAAAACGTCTTAAAATGGAAAAGGAGAAGGAAGGCTTTCCTATAACCTCACTAAGGGAAATCAACACTTTACTGAAGGTACGTTTACAGTCTTCATTTTGTCTATAATCTAAGCTCACTTGAGCCATCGTAATGCATCAGTGCTCTTTTTAAAGGTATTTTGTTTATTGTAAATTTATTTTAATGTACCGCTTCTTTGGGCCTCGGGGTTTGAAGCACTCGATGGCTCATGTGTGTATTTCACTTAATTAATGCCATTTATTTTATTTCTACAGGCCCGGCACCTCTTTCCTCAAGAGGGTGGTAAGAGGTGTAACCCAATAGCAAGGGTTAACAACTTCGATACACGGGCGGGCCTAAGTTAAAGTATAAGGAATTTATTCCAGGGGATACATTCTCCTCTAGTTTCCACTTCGACAAAAATTAATAGTCCTTGAAAAAGTAATTTCCAATATATTTCCTGTAATTACTACGAACATTGAAAGTTATTGAGATGGTGATACAATATTAGGGAAAAACGGTTGAAACAATCAAGAAGATACCAGTCACTGTGATGTCTCCTGTCACCTGACTTCATCAAACTCAAGGTAACTATAATGTAGATTAACAGAGTTGATGAAAAATATTAACTGGAAACCTCTAGTACAAATAGCATGGCACAAACTTCAGTATAAATTTATAACATAAGCACTTCTACAAGAAAAGTTGAAATATTTTTTGTTTGAGATATACATAATATGCATATGTTACTAAGTAGCCTCTTGGCTTATCTTACATTAAGTTTAAATTAAGATTAAGTTCAAAAGAGAGAGGGGTACCGTTCCAGTGGATTAGCGCGCTTTATAAGGTTTCATAGTAAGAAGTATAATTCATCACCACTCGGTATTGCGTGTTTATACAGGCTGTATTGCTCCGCCCACCCGCTTGTAGTGCGCGGTAATATATTCTTCACGGTATCGACTGGTCAGGTCAACTTAGGCACATGTACTTTAATGTGGACAAAATCATTTAATATACAACCATATATAGATTGGAATATTCTTTTATTAGTGAAACTTAAAAGCTACATATTAACTTTGGAAACTACAGTTAGAAATTCAAATTTAGTTCTAAAACGGCTTTTGAAATAAACCCTGTGTGCACGTGCACAAGGCGACTATGCGGTGTGGTTTTTTGACATAATTATGTGGTCGGCGCTCAATCAACAATGAGACTATACACGTGCGGACGCCGTGCAATTTTTGCTTTGTCATACACTTTCTGTTGTCATTGCGCTAGAGTTCGACTCTATACCGTCAAATGACATATTGGGTCATCGCTGGGTCGGATCGAAATCCACTGGATCGATATTTTTAATATACTTTAAATGTGGGATTAATTTAATGGATTTAGATTATAATATTTTTGGGACATCAACGTTTAAACGTCTTGCTTTTGGACTATACTACATTGGTGGTAGATGCTAGTAGCTAGATGAATCTCACTACTAATTTCTAATATATAAGATTGATATAGCAATTGTTGCAAATCATTTGTTTAAGTTCTCTTCTTGAAAATTATTATATACCATTGTTTTTTTTTTTGAAATCGCTAGCGAAATTATTCGATTTTCCCTGTTCCACCTTCGTAACAGTAGTTTTGACTAAATACGTCCATGATATAGGTCACGTTTGAAGCATATACAATGGTAGCCAACTAATTAGGGACAATTAGTGGTACTCAGGCACAGAGTGTACTCGCATGTCAAGATTCATAGAGGATTGAACTCCCATAAATATAAATGTTACGCTAAAAGAAAACGTATAAATGCCGCTCATTAGTTGACCATCATACTGTTTATTTGATTGTCACGTTTATATCATATATTTTATGATATTTACATATTAATGGAGCAGTCGTAGTTATAAAGAATTCGTGTACCCCAATCTTCAAAGTGGGTGAAAACACCCCTTACTTAAGGGGGAACGGTAGATTTTGACCTTTTTACTCTTTGTGATGATTTAATCGAGAAACTCAAAACTTACTACTTTACGTTACTTTAAAATAACTTTAAATGGTATGGGTATGTTGAAGTTCATCCTATTTAACAAACTTATGAAATATTTTTTTTTACTTAAACATCACTTAAGCGACGTAGATGAAGTGTTCTCCATACCAAAAAGGTTCTTACCAATTCTCTTTTGACTCCAGCCTTGCAGTGTCTAATACAAATACACAACAACTTTTGTCTATTTTATACATTTTTGTGCGAATTGCACTAAGTCGATTAACGTCACGTTGGCTTTTTCTGTGTATTACGTACGTATCTGATTATTTTTATCGATGAATTAACTTTAATTCCAATCACGTTTCTACAAATTGTTTACAAACCCTCTTTGTTATTTAACCGTTTGATTATATTAGTTTCCCTTATGCGCCTTTGTTATAATTGGATTTTATTTGTTATAAAAAATAATGTCGTTATATACTAGTATCAATATTCATATAATCAGTTAAAATTTGCAAAATATAGCTGACGTTTACTTATTATAAAACTGATTTTCCCGTCGCGTCTATCTGCCTGTTTGTTCGTCAGTAAACTCGAAAAGTTATAGTACGGATTTTGATATCTCATTAGAGTTTTCGTTTTCACCGATAATTTATTGAATATACCAGAAAAAAACATACTGATTGAGAGCTTTCATGGCATGCGATGAGAAATTTCATTTTACAGTAAAATAGTATATGGCTGAATTGTTTCTTATGAAAAGTTCTAAAATAAATCGATAATAGCATTTATATGAATTTGACACACATCCTGATTTTGCTTTCATCTCTGGTAGGAAAGCATCCTTACAGATGCATGTACATATTTGTATACGCTTATTATTCGTTAGTTTTCTGTTTATAATGCTAATTAAACTAATGATAGGTGTTTATCGCTACCCATATAGACACATGTAATATCAGTTTCGTTAGCAATGCTTTATCGACCAAAAATAATGGGATAACTATAGACCATTTGACGGTTGTTTTTATAAAGCTATACGTATACATAGGTGATTTAGCCTTAGCTAGGAGTGTAAGCACCTATTCATTACGATAGATGTTGAATTAAGTTAAAAAAAGCCCAAAGACCTGCAGCAAGGCTTATCGCATTACCATCTTATCTGACCAGTGACACAAGAAAGAATTGTCATTCCTCGTCTTTTCACCAAATGATTGTTTTAGTTAATGTTCCTTTAGATATTACTCAGACAGTATGAGTCATGCCTAATAACTATTTATTATCTCTAACACTATTTCCTGTTACTGCAATTAAAAGTATGTATATCAATTTTATTTTATTCAGACGCTATGGTTATCTCAATCAAATCTAAATATACTCACTACATTCAGATAAGTGACATCAAAAGAACGTGATATCAAATGTAACGGTATTACGATTCTTGTATAAAAATGGACATTTGTCAATAGCCGAGGTTACACCATAAGATGTGTTAGTCCGGTTTACTTATTGTAAAAGAACCCCGAACCCAGCTCTGGTTCAGTTACGCTAGGTTATCATATAGCGACTACACGATATGTTATTTTGACGGACGCGGTCGAATTCTACCGCATTGTCAACAGACAGTGCATGAAAACGCAATAACTGTTTGCAGGGCATCCGCACGTGGATCGTCCATAGTTACTCGAACGAACCGCGTAGTCACCGTATGAACTTGAACTTATAAATTGTTATGACATTACTCTCTGTACTGAAAATTACTCGCGGCACGATAATCCATTAGACGGTTATTTTTTTAATGTCTTGTTGACCTAAAGTGAAGCATAAAGACATGTATTTCTGTGGCAAAGTCGTGTACAGTCGTTACACAAGTGTGGAATTTGTTGTTGTTCAATGAAAATGTTTATTATATAATATTTTTTATTGGATATAAAGTGTGTTAAACGTAAATATTGAGTTGTGATAGTTCGCCCAATATTGCAACTGTACATTTTGTAGAAAATACTTCTCACGACGTCATGACAGCTAAATCGCTTTATTTAGATTATAAAATATTAAACCTTATTAAAAATTATTTTGTTTACCACAAACATCTTGACCGGATATATAACAAGGTCTTAACTTCATTAAAACACATATTTTTTATTGACAAGGAAAAGTGGTAACTAACACAACTACAAAGAAGTGGAGTTGACATTTTTTCCATATATGACAACGTCCTTGCTTACAAAGGTAGCCTTTTATAGAAAAAGGTTATACATATACAGACGATATGTTAACGTTTTTATCTTACCAAGGTAGCGTGAGGCTACCTTGAAATTATTACATATTACGTGCGACTAATCCGGTTTTATACGTTATTATTAAACGGCTAAAATAATAGCCAAAAAAAAAATCGATATTAAATACTCGATTCAATAATTCATTTACTTACATACTATATTGCATACACATACTGCGCGATTAGGAGGAAGTCCCAACGAAAAATAGTTAAAACCTACTGTGGGTTGACGCCAGATACTCATCAGACGGATTTGCCCCGTATTGGGTCAGTTTAGAATACTGACCCCAATTCCATGCAATACTAGGATGTCGTGTAAGGCTGCAGAAGCGATTCGTGGTAAGGGTTCACATAAGGATTATACGTATGTATTATCAAAAATGTTATTTCAATTTCATCTTTTAATCTCTTTGATAGGTCTAAAATAAGTGTGATGACGCTTTTCCCAAAAATATTGTTTTTATTCATTTTTCAATTGTTTTTTTAACAACGCTAATGTGTATTGCTAACTACCATTATATTAAGCTAAACGTCAGAAGGCATACTATTCTTATATTGTGTTTATTTAAGACCAATTGCATACTTGAGTTAGATTTAGATACAAAATGTGAATACATCAATTTTATACTCGTAGCCTTTAATGCGATAATATTTATCTCATTAAACATTTGGTTAGGCTTAACAAAACCATAATAGGAATTAGACGGCTCTTAAACGCAGTTATATGTTGCAATATATAACTGTCGTTACTAATAATCGTAAATTACACACTTGACTAATTTGCTATAGTTAGATCTGACTCACAATTTATTATTCTTAAAAAATTGTGAGTTACTAACGGATTATTTTGCATTTCTAAAAACAAAATCTTCTTGGTTAAAGGTGAAAATTAGAGCATTAATATTACTCGGAAACTAGGATTTTTAGTCCTGTTATTCATTTTAGGACGCTTTTTTTGTTTCAGGCGGCAGTGGCCGACGTAAGCTACAACCATTGTTAACGTCATTCACTTATTACTTTTTGGTTAGGTCCATTTTGTGAGTTTATCTGACGTCATTGTTACAATAAAATTTTTTACAATTTAGCTTTTCATCTTTTATATAAACAAATTTTTTACCTTTTATTTGATATAAGGACCGTGATCAAGTAATAAGTGAATGATATCTAAAGGTCTCATTTAAAGCGACACGTCGTGTGATGCGGGGCGCCATTCGGGCTACTCTTATAGTAATACCTCCTACGACGATGTATGAAGTTATTACGAGAACGCGTACGAAGCTTCCATAATACTTGCAGGATGTTTTTCATTCTTGTGACTATAAGGTATGTGTCGTATATTGCAGACACAAGAGATGCTCTCCGCGACACTCACTGCGCCTCGCATCATGCGCCGGATTTTTATAAAAGAGGCCTTTAAAAACATTTATATATGCTAAACATGGTCGCTATTTTTCACGTATGAGAATAAAGCGATAGAGCGTAGAGTAAATTTGGTATATTTATCTCATTCTATCGCAGACAATTATCAAATTTAATAGAAGATGAGCCATCTGTATGTTATTATCTGTTGAACTTGACGAGTTATACGGTCATAAAAGTCAGATGTGGTTAAATCAAGAAGTGTCTTTGAAATGACCTCTAAATTATACAGTTGTTGACTTTCTATTTTGCCGTATTAATACTACGCATTGACATTTTTAAGCGTGTCTCCAATTTTGGCAGACATCGGATATTGTTTGGCTCTTCTTAAGTTATGTAATAATTGTCTGTGAATTCTGTGATATACATATTTATTTATCGGTTTATTATATTACTTCCTCATATTTCATTATATATCTAAAATAACGTACGTATATTTCATGTTCTTGAACGAAAATTTTAAACCTTAAGAATCGCAGTATATAACTTATCTGTGGTTCTTAATAATGGAAACACAAGTTTTATTACAAGTAAAAATATATTATTTTTATTGTGTTATTCAAATGCCACCGTTTTCAAGAAGAACAAAATATTTTCACCTTTTGGTTGAAATATTTCTAATTTTGATTAGATATAAGATAAAAGTGTGCACTTAAAGTGTCATAAAATCGGTCTGTTACCTCATGCACATAGAGTCTACTCTATGTACTCGATGCGTGTACCCTATTGGAGTATCGCTGTTTTAATTGCATTGGTCTATGGTCCGATTTTTTTTTCAGTTAATACAATTGAACAAATTTTAAAATCACGGTTTTCCGAACATAATTTCGACGTGATGTAGCTACGAAGAATCTCGAATAATCTTTTTACTTATTTTATTAATATTATTTCGAACCTATTATATATATATATACCATATATATGGCTTTATCGGTTGAATTGAAACATACGTTATAATGCCTCATTTATAGAATAAAAGGACCACTTACTGACACCAAAGTGCTTGAAGAAAGTCGAACTAGGACAGACTAGTATATGCGGTGATTTAATCTCTCACTTAATTTCTATCACTTATATAGATATTAGAACTATTGTGCCCATGCTATACAAAAAGAATACGTTTTTACAAAAACAACAGAAACTATTGTTTTCCAGTTTTAATATATTTTTCTGATAAAAAAGTGCAAGGAAGTGCAGATGTAATAGCTTTTTTATTGAAGGACCAAATCAGTTATTATATACTCCGTGACAAAACTATATCAAACTACACATTTTTTATTATAGCTTAATAACAAGTAATTTATCTTTTATGATCTATGCTAAATTGTTTGGCGAAGCTAATCAAATAAACGCTAGAATGTGACCGCTATAATAAACATATAGGTTCACGACAAAGCTTTAGCACACTTTTATAAAATTCTAGTGTAGTATGTTATTAATTCAATAAAAATTTTCACTTCTCAGCCATGACCACTTATTAATATATCACATATTCCATTTTTGATGTTCTAGATAACACATATAAAAGTGCACAACAATTTTGTTGTCCAACCAAAACTAAATATATATCTTATTGTAATGTATATATGACTACCTTCGTTAAACATGTGCATAAAACTTAAAACCCAATAGTTTTGTCATTAAAAGTTATAGTGAGATCTGTGCAGTGTGCTATAATTTTTTCACGAATTGTATAAAAAATATTTGGTACAAGCGATATTGTATCCCCATCTCAATACAAATGTTCGTATCAATAAGAGTAAAATAAATGACATAACTTAAAATCGAAAGCTACACGATCCTGCGATATGAATGGAAGAAGATGCTTTCAAGATGATGACAAGAGTTTCACTTTATTCTGTTTAGTCAACTAGAACATTGAATAATTGTGATATTTTTGTAACATTTTTTTTTGTGGAGTTCAATTTATAAATTATTTATGTGCGATATCTGTCACATGGTATTAAAAAGTATGAAATGTCATTTGATATCTTACACATAATTTATTATAGAAGGTCAATCGTAATAATACAATAATGCACGGTTTTGCTACTATGTGCGATTTTATTAATAAGTAATGAAAAGAAGAAAAAAATTGCGATACTAAGGAGAAACTTCTGATTGTGTTCGTAAGATTGCAATTTTTTAAAGGTAGGGATCGTTACGAACATGCTTAACACCAGTTAAGGGAGCCTGCAAATACGTTTTACGACTTTATGTAGTATATTAATAAAGTGTTTTGTTATTAATAATACATTTTTTATGGACCAATTTAAATTATCTGCTTCTCACATGGACACAGTGTATGTTCATTTTGTTGAGCATTCACCGATATATTTTTTTAAGCAGGTTATTGTCATTGATTATTTTGTCACTTATGTTTAGATTTTAAGTTTGAAGACCGTAATATTTATTTATTTGTAATTAATATAATAATTATATGAATAATTTGCACAAATATTCTAATGACTATTATTAAGTTATATTTGAATGGTTTTTATTGAAATGCTTAAGATTTTTGGTGGAATTATGCTAGTGCGTATGGTCTATTGGAATAACCTGACTTAATAAATAATTATCCAATGAGTTACATTTCAAGCCACATTTGTATTGAATAAGTTATTTTTATTTCAGTACACAAAGAAAGTTACTCCTAAAAATATTACCAATTCAGATTCGAAATTATCTTTGTGCAAATTATTTTTATTTTCGTTTAGCTTATTTCGTAAAATTGTTTTGTGATGAAGCCGTTCCAACAAAGATGTTCAAATGACTGAAATTGTTAATTTCTGTCTAACCACCATATTCAAAAACAATACTTGCCTGTGTAATTCAATAACCCAATGCGAACAAAGCTATTTTTAAAGCGCTCTCTATATGAAACCATTCATTTCATAAACAACACTCAAGCGATACTTTGTTATAAGGGCGCACCGGGCGTTTTACAACACTGTGATTGGTTCATTTGATGTGATTTACTTCACACTAATTTCTTGAATAATGCAGGAGCAGGCATTCAGGAATATAAAAATCAATCGTTTCTTTCTATTGGCCTATGAACCATGAGCCGGACTTTAACTAATAATAATAAATTTTAACTAACGCATTGTGGTGGATTTCACTCAAGTATTGTTATGTTATGTAGTTGTGTATTGTTTATGACAAGGTTTTAACAACCGTATGCATTCGCGGGTGCTGTGAGACCTCGTAGAATTATCTGTGGATACGAGAGTTTAATTAATTTTTGAATAATATTATTATCTTGGTTAATATTCTCAAAAATATATTATACGAGACAAACAGTGGGATATTTTAACAATATTTTAATTAAAATTTTTGAAATTAACTCACTTTTCTCATTCTAGAGATATTTTTTGTATACCATACAACCGACACGTAAAATATTTGATTTTATTTATTTATTGCTTCTTCTGTTCTATGAGTAGTCTTTATTATTGTTTAGTATATCTCAAACGTATGCCTGAGGAAAGCTATGATTAAGACCTTTTAAATTAATTTGGTATTTAACCAGATTCCAATGACGCTGAATATCTTATTTGGAAGATAACTGATTATTTTGCGCTTTAGATGTCTCATAATATAAATAGCGGTTTTTTTATTTATTTTCAGAGAATACATTTTATAATGCATGGTTTAGCCTAAGCATAAGCTAATATACAGACTGATAATTTGTAACATGCGAACTAAGTACACTGCCGCGTATGTTCCAACGCAGGTCCGTGGAGTAGGACAAATAATCCTATTATTCGGCTTGTGTTGAAACATGTATTTCTAATTGCGAAAAAAAAAATACCAGGATTCGAAGTACCTACTGTAATGCCAATTTTTATACGTGCAGTAGGTGCTGAATCTGTACTAAGCTCACCTGAATTTTAGTATACGCTTAGAGCCTTAGTTGCAAGGCTTGTTGTAATTTTTGCCGTGTGTATTTTCCCTTTGATAAGGTTGTATGTAGCTCTTATAGATTCAGCTAAGATTGTATTTTGATACTTAAGTTAATGAGATTATCAAAGTACAATTTAAATTATTAGTTTGACCTAGTTATATGCTTTTTGTTATGTAATAATCGCTAGAAGAAATTTACTGAGATATCCACACACGGAAAGGATTTGTGGATGGTTGTGCTCTTTGGAAGTGCCATATTTTCTTGTTCTTCAGTTAGTTTATGGATTTCTTTAATTTGTATTCTAGATTTTATTGTATGATGAAAGTTATTTTCAATTATTTTGACATCAGGATCGACTATTGATAAATTTATGAGGAATACATTTTTTAATTATGGATACTGATATAGTATAGCTTTTGCAGTACTTTGTTTAAATTATCAGTCGAATATCGTGGTGTTAAAGTCATGTTATACATGGATAGTCGAAGCAATTATGTGGTATAAAGATATGTAGTTGAATATACCGTCATGTCATGTTTCGAACATGCCATTTAATAGTATGCAGTAAAATACGCATGCGTGATAACACGCGCGAGTCGCGTAGTATGACTCAACCAAGCTGTGTGTTTTAATTTATTATTCACAATTAGCCTAACGTACACGTTCAAGTTTGAAACAACTGACTAAATATGAATTTATTTCGGCCTCATTTAATGTATAACACTAAAGAGACATAAGATTACAATGTCAGAGCAGTTCTTGTTTAAATGAATTTTCTTACTCACAAAATAGTTTCAATAATCTTTTTTATATTTCGAAAACTTCAGAGTTATAAGATTATTTTTTTCCATTTAGGATTTTTCGTTGCCTATTGTGTATGATAGGAATTCTATGTCATTTTCATTGTAATTTTATTTTATTTGTAACTTTGTATTCTATTTGCTAAGATTTTTTTGTGACAGTACTTACTCCTGTATTCACAAACAAAACTATGAGGTCTCACGGTGAGGTAGAAAGAGAAGATAGATTGTTTATATTCCAATCAACTTCAGGCTAGTTGCTTGAACAATACCGAACACAAAGATAATACAGAAGAATCGAACCTTTCTTTCTATTTCACTATGAGACCTCATAGCATTGTCTACGTGTCTTTATTTTTTATGATTTCGTCGGTATTAGTTATTTTGTAGAATTCTATGCATACTTTAGGTTCAGGTTGTCAAGACAAACTTTGTTATGTAATTGAAGATAGTGGTAAAGATGCTGTTCAGAAGCTTCATTTAACTTCTATATACAGTTGTGATTTATCATCAAGTTTTTTGTCCAAAGGTATCTAAAGTAGTTGAATGACCGAGATAAAGTTAATTAATACAACTATTTATCGAAAAAAACCCATTTCAATGGTTTAAACAGTTTTTAAAGTCAATAGCTAGGTAATATTAATCCAGTTTTCAATAAAATTTCAATTAGTGTATTTTTTTATAACTGTTTATTATGTCAATTCTACTATTTCTAGAATCAATTCTCTCAAAGTATTTTTTATTTAAAGGTCTTTTCTTTAAAAGTCAAATGAAAGTTCAAGTAGTCATTAGCTGGTCATTCCTTTGTCTTTTCTTATTCTGCTATATACAGTTATTTGGTTGTTTCTTAAATGTATCGCAAGTTTAGTCTTCATATCTACTTTGTTTTTTAATTTCGAACCAAGATTTTGATTGGAAAAATCACGGTTTAGTGTTAAGTGGCTGTTTTTCGGCTATTTACTGATAAATTTGTTTTATTTTTGTACGATAAAGAGTTTTTACTATGATCGCTAATTCGATTGAAGTCGTACTCAGAAAAGTGTATTTCGGGAATATGGATACAAATATATTACACAGTGTATTTTATTTAAGTGGAACTTTTTTCTCATGTTAATATATATCATAAAAAGTACCGCACCGTTATATAATCCCAGGTGGTGTATATAGAAATATTTGCTGCAACGGATATAAGAAATATCAAACAGGATCAATCAGTACGTGGACTTGGCTGGAGTTATTGACAACTAATTATTTTATATTATAATTAACGCGTGTTCGCCTACCGGAATAAACTAAATTGCTCGTTTAAAGATATTAGGTGTACATAGCGCATAGTAGCTGCCAAGTATTATTGTATTGTAACCTACTATAATAGTGATATATGATGATTATGTGTAGGATAAATAAAAACCAGCATATGATGGCCTTGTCAGCGAACTCTGTCGTCCTACTACAGGGTCGCACGATGTAATTGTTTGTTGCAGGGCCAACATCCGAACATCGTGACGGTGAGGGAGATAGTCGTCGGCTCGAGCATGGACAAGATATTCATCGTCATGGACTACGTCGAGCACGACCTGAAGAGCCTCATGGAGACCATGAGGGGGAAGAAACAGGTGTTCCTTCCAGGTACTGGTCGATATCATGTATTTAGAGCTCACTTTGACACGTTGATATTATCGCGGCAGGGGCGCACTGAGAACTTGAATTGTACGTTAAGTATCTAGGCGGATTTTAGCTCCCTTATTCTTGTTACACTGTTTTATCTTGTCTTTGATTATTGTGCTTGATAAATCTTTGCAGGGCGGTGAGCGAAAATATTTTTTTCCTTTTCAAACTAAATAAATTTTGTAGTAATTGAATACCATACAGTTATATTGCTTGCGATATATGAATGATTATTTTTTTTTACAGGAGAAGTGAAGTGTTTGATGACACAGTTATTGAAAGCGGTACATCACCTTCACGACAATTGGATATTGCACAGGGATTTAAAAACAAGCAATCTACTACTATCGCACAAGGGAATTTTAAAGGTAAATTATTCCTTTTATTTCACATTCAATTATTTATTTTACTAAATTATAGTGTAATCTGTTCTTGTATTCTTTAATTATTAAAATTCTGCATTTATAATAAACGATTATTTAATAATATTATTTTTGGTTACAGGTGGGCGATTTCGGTTTAGCCAGAGAGTACGGTTCGCCGCTCCGACAGTACACGCCGATAGTGGTCACACTGTGGTACCGCGCGCCCGAGCTACTGCTGTGCTGCAAGGAGTACTCCACGCCCATAGACATGTGGAGCGTCGGCTGCATCTTTGCAGAGTTTATCACTATGAATCCACTGTTTCCAGGAAAATCTGAGGTGGATCAGTTGAATCGAATATTTAAGGTTGGTTCACAAAATTATTTCATAAAATTTATTTATAAGATTTGCCTTATTATCTCTGCATCGTAAATCTGCAATTATTTTAAAAATCTGAAGATAATTATAGGAAATAGATATTTTACCGATACAATATAATCTCAAACATAACTAGATAGACATAAATAGACCATTGCTAACCCTTTTTTATGTTTTCCTGATTAGTTTCAATAATTTGAAACAATGTTTATTTTTCTTAGGATTTGGGAACTCCGTCAGAATCTTTGTGGCCAGGGTACAATGAGCTGCCAGCCGTTCAAAAAATGACGTTCGCAGAACATCCGCCTGGTGGGCTTCGACAGCGGATAGGTTCGGACTTGCTCTCCGAGGCGGGGCTTTCCTTGCTGCAAGGATTCCTCACCTACAACCCGGATAGACGACTCACTGCGGACGTCGCTCTCGATCATGCATATTTCAAAGTGAGTATTAACTATTAAAATCAGACCGGGGAATTAATTTAATAAGACAATTTAATATAGATATATTAATATTGCATGCGTATTAATAACTCAGGTATGAACTTATATGCGAGTAAGTATAGAGGAAGCTATTTTATGTGTTGAAATTCATAATTCAAGTTAATCCAATGTTACACTGTTGTCTTCGAAGTCTGAAATCCCGCGTGAAACTTTGCCATTAGTTTTTTAATTAACTGTGGTAATAATTTTCACGAATGTTTTATAACAGACAATCGATTTACAGGAGCAGCCGGTGGCGATAGACCCCGCGATGTTCCCAACGTGGCCCGCCAAGTCGGAGGGCAACCGGCGCACGACGCACAGCCCGCGCCCGCCCGCCGGCGGGGCCGCCTACGCACAGTACGCCCGCGGCGACTCCGTCGAGTCCTTTGGCTTCCACGTCCAACAGCGCTCCGTCAATGTCGCGCCTGGGTTCTCACTCAAGTTTTAATAATCCATTCGAATTAACCATAAGCTAATATCCATATGAATACTTATTTTTTTAAGAAAATCAAATAAATTCGTTAAATAGCATTTCTGTAATTATTTTTCATTTCGATTTCGATTTATTGATTTGTGACTTCCTCCTGGAGATCTCATGGTATTTTAGAATGTTGAAGGATTCTAAATGTATAGGAACGCAAGAAATCGATATTTTCAACTTATTTTAATAGTAGTGATGTAAATAGTGGTAAATTTTAATTTTGTATTCTCCCAAATTTAATGGTGCAAATCGACTATGGAGAGGAAGGAATATAATACTGCCATGTTATTTAGTCGTGATGTGATTGTGTACGGAGTTGTATAGATTTCATTTTGTAAAATTCAAGCAGAGTAAGTGGTAACTACGAAATATAACAAGATAGGAATTCACATGTGTTGACAGCAATAATAGGTTAACAAATGAATGTCCAAAGAAATTGTCATCTAAAAATTAAGCCATTCGGTATATCATTGCACCACTGATGATTATAATATAGAAAATCCATAAAAAGATAATACATAAAATATAATCTACCATCTGAGGCTGACTCTATGTAATAAAATGTTATTTAAAATCCTAAATCTACTAAGTTCAAATATCGAATTAAGGGTGTAGTATTTATTTATACTTGTTGCCTACATATTTTCAAAAGCCCAGGAATATGCGTAACTATTTCAATACATGAATAATTGGTTGTATAAAATGAATATTTAAAGTATAATGGTGCATATAATTATCAGTCGTAGATGCGGCCGTAAACAATAAATAAAAAAAACTGTTCATTCTAAACAAAACTTTGTTATTAGTATAGAAACAGTCCATAAACTATATTTTTGAAATATCTTACTTTTTGTATGTATGGTTTTTTAACTGGTTAATCGCAAGTGTAAATATCTATTTTACGAAGTAATGATAAATAACTGAACCTGTTTTAGAATTACAATAAAATATATATTTAAAATTAGAACGTTTCTTATTTAAGTCCATGTTTATTCATATTCATTTTAAGGTTCGTATAATAATATTGTTATTAACGGCCTGCGAGTAACAAACGTCTGTTGAACCCAAGAAGCGTATTGATGATGTTCGCGTTTCGTTTCCACATTTGGTAGTGATGATACATGTCCTGGGATGGGGGGATGTTCACGTCGGCACTTAGTCTGGGGTTTATGTGTCTTCTGTAGTCGTCCATTACATTATTCATGTAGCCAATATCCTAAAATGACAATATGTCAACATTTTCATTAAGTTTAATTATATAATAGAAAGAAAACTAACAATTCAGCGTAAAGTTTACAAATAAATCAATTGTTGTTTTGCTCGCCTTTAGCCTACATTAAAATACATTCTATACTATATATTTTGGTTCAGTTTATTTACGCCAATTTTACATAAAAATACTTGATAATAGTCCGCAACGATGCCTCGTTACCGATAGAAGCAATTAATTTTACATCACGCGATAGATATTACGCTTATTAAATTGTGTTGCGGAGGTTTTTGTATTGAGATAACGCGCTTACCTTGATATGGATTCGTGTACCGTAAACAATTAAGTTTATAACTAAACCCTTAATACCTTAATTATAACTACTATCTAATAGATTTGCTCGCAAGTTACAACAACCTACGTCAATTTCAAATAGTTTCAGAGTATTGATGGATGTATATATTTATATCTTTGTCTCTGTTTCTCTTCTTTCTTGGCCAGCAACTCATTGGTCCATGGGCCGCGGTAGCTAGTTACCGTCAGATGGATCGTTAGCTCTTACTTGTCCTTTGGACAGACTTGATAGTTGTTACATAGGTTACTTTCTATCTTATTTATCTTATATCTTATTTATTGTGCGTTTGCGTCTGTCCCCTTCCGAGTTAAAAAGAAACATTTAGGTACCATTTTCCCCCTGCGTTAGAAGCTGGGCACGCCCATGTGGGTCAGCATTCGTGTCACATTCGGACGATCTAGAATACTGACCACAGGTGTAATATTATCATGGATATTACCGTGTCCCAGTCCTTCACTGGTAGACCATTATTAATATTATTATTTAGACAATAACATAATTGGCAATGACCATATATTATATTATAACGTGATGCATCTGGTCGAGAATCTACCATTTACATATATAAATAAATACCTACCTCATTCATCATTGGATGTGAGGAAGGAATGTGATCTGTGACCTCAAAATTTGTGTCGGAGCTGTCTGACAGGGCTGACGAAGAAACCAGAACACATGCTGCTAACAATATGGCAAGTCTTGCTGCAATCATTCTGGAATGAACCGGTAAAGTCACTTATACTAAAATTATATTATAAAATAGTGAATATTAATTCCCTCCGAATGAAGGTGATTCAATAGAATTCACCGTCGAGTGATTGAAGGCGTCCATTGCAGTCAGGGATAAATGCAATCTCTTACCGTGCTCACCACTTCACCGGGATTCGTATAATGTTCATATATTTTATATATTTTGATACCTGGGGCCTCGTATCATAGCAGATGGTGCTAGCTGGTACCTACTTACTTACATACCTTTTTTATCAATACCATATTTTCCTTTCTTACAACCTCTGTAATATAGTTAGCGTTAGTGCAGCTTGCTGCAGTCGCCAAGCCAAGTCGGAAGTTTTTGAATGTCACTCGAAAGCTTTTCGATTGAACTGTACAATACAATAACCTAGAACGCCAACCCGCCAAACTACGGAAGAGCTTAAAAAATTGTTACTAGAGGTCATCAATTCAACTATTGACGTCATGGTAGGAATCATTACAGAATTAATAT
>DWPA01000993.1:0-20627 GCA_018251375.1 Calpodes ethlius
ATTAAATAATCTAACATATAAACGACATAAGTGATTGAATAAATCCTAAATATGTCAGCTCAGATTGTATCACACTAAGGTTTAATTGTAACTTTAACTAAGCCAAGAGTAACACTTGGACTAATAGGCAAGACAGAAATTTATAGATAAATAAAGATACAAACTCATAGCCCACACCAGAATTCCATGTGTAGTCGGTGATATGGGTAGCACAAAAAACAAGAACACACATCTAGACCGGGAACAAGTTTATAACTTAAAATTAAAATTTCTGCCTCGTTGCGAATCCACACAGGTTCCTTTTTAATGGCGGTCCAGTGAGCTAACCGTTGCACCACACGACTCATCTAATCTCTGGTGTATTATCATAATATGGTATTTATTTAATTCAAAAGTCATGACTCAAACAAAACAAAAAACGTATTTCATCATATAATCCACTTTAACTACAGGAAGCAACAAAGTTAGCGAGATAGGAAGAGGAGACTCAGTTAATTTAAATGTACAGGTTTCGTCGCAACTTTAATTGGAAGAGGCGATGCAATCAACTCACTAAGTTTAATCTTGCCAAAGAATATCCACTCGGCCTCTCGCTCAAAATGCGCAGGGTTCGAATCCTATATAAGAGCTATTAAAAAAACGCTTTCCGGTCTTCGAGTTCAACTGCTCACTGCTGGTCCCCGCCAGGTAGTGCCCTCAATTAAAGACAGTTATTACAATTAAAATAAACATCACCTTGCTACGAAAGGCACTGAGTTGCTGGGTGTACGTATCTACGTCATAGTTTTAAAAGCTTCGAGAATTAGATGTTAATTATCCTATTTTTATGGGATAAGGATAGCAAATAAGCTTGCAGTACCGCCGTCAAATACGCCCCTTGATATCTATAACAAAAAGTGAGGCTGTAGTTAGTAAGCCGTCAATAAGAACATCAGTGTGTTATTATTTGTAAGACAGAGTTTAGTAAGTATTAGTGATCGTCCAGTTAGTAATCGGTAAACATTTGTCTCACTCTAACTTGGTCACAAATACGTTGCAGACCTGAGGACAGGTGATTGCTAAATGTGCGAGTGTAACCGGAAACCAGTACTAATTATTTTACGCTGCAAAAAATTCGTGAAGAAACCTGCATTCTTGGGAATACTTTGGCAAGCACACTTCTTGCTCATACGTAATTGGCGAGAGAGGCGGATCAAGATCTACTTTTCAGATTATGGCAGGACATCTAATCTCAACAGTTGCATTGGTAACTTTTAGCAGTATCTACAATAAAATGATATCAAGATAACGATTAATTATTGTACCCGAGCTACAGATTAAGTTCTTAGGGTTTACCTTTGAATTTTACCTGTATCTACAGAATAACCCTACTGTGAAGTTTGCAGGAAGTATTTAGAATCGGCCCGTCATTATTATAAAATTATGAGCAACAAATATAAATGTTGCTTTTTAGTTAGACAAGGTTAAGGAATAAAATTTTAATTATCAAAAAATGTATTTGAAAATAGTTTGATAGTTACATGAAATTAACAAGTATTGGTTCAATACGAGTTAAGAATACCTGAACCTGAAACTAAATAATATGGACAAATTAAGTTAAATTTGTTTGTAAACAGTATAAACAAAATTGTTGTACAGAAGTACGAGTATTATCCTATATAAATATTTTGTTATACTGAGCTCAAAGTTATTTAAAACAAAACTGACAAAAGTTAAATTTAAGTACGCTCCATGTTGTATAAATTATTCTGAGTTTACCGTTTGTTGATGCAGAAACTTATTGCAACACTTACTTCAGTTTGTTAGTCGTCCGGACATTTTTACTGTTTATATTACAGACTAGGAACTAAGCGAGGGCCGCTTTGCTTCAGTAAGCCTCTCTACAAGGACACCCCCCAAAATCTTTCGTACTCATTTACTTACTACATCATGCAAATTTTATGTCCATACCATTTTGTCGATTTAAGAGACATTTGTGGTTGCGATTGTAAACAATTTAAATTTGCCACATTTTTCGCTTTAAAAGATTCATTTCTCACATTCATAATTATGTTATGGGCATGTAAGAATAAGTACCTATGCGTACACTTGACATAAACATTCTCATAATTTTTTCGTGAGCCGTCAGAGACGAAGACGAGGAACACGAAAAACTGTATAATAGAAAAATATCACGTGTAGGTAGTCCCGGCTCATATTGCTCGAACGTCCTCGGCGCTCCAAATCGGCATTCAGCGACGCACTTTCAATTTGTGCTATGATTCAACGCGTACCCTCTGAACTTTTGTTATTGCTCAACTATTTTGAGGCCTTTGTTATTACGGCCCCGCTGTGTGTGATGTATTGTGATTCGGAATTCTTCGCCGTCGACGAAAATTCGTCAAAGGCTGAAGCTTGTAATTCGGAATATTAGCGTCGGACGCTGTCACGTCGACAGCTATTCGAGGCGTTTCGAGCTTTGTTCTTAGTGATGTAAATATACGAAAAAGTACTTTGTGAAAATGCTACCTATTTTTCTTTGCTATCTCTAATGCTTGTTTACGTTTTATGGTCTTTAATTATTGTAGAAGGCGCCTTTTCAAAGTACAGATCAACTTTATAATTTCACTGTTTTACCCGTAGTGAAGTGAACATACCGAGTAAATGGTGTCGGGTTCCTTGCCGGGGCATACATTTATGGAACATACCCATTACATGTTTATTTCCTGCTACGTGACACAGGGAAATATTGTGTATAAAAGTTATATAGTTACATATTTGTATAAAAAAAATTGTAATTACGGACTAAATCAGCATTCGATTTCTCATTTTTATGTTACCGACCAATGGCTCGAACAATGGATGCAGGCTAAGTTCGCATTCATCTGGAAATTGCCCCAATTTAACTACTGAATTTTTTTTATCCTTTTTATTCCTTGCACCGTGAGATTTGAAATATCCTGTTTTAATTATCCATTTATTTCAATCAATTATTTGATAAATTTATCAATTTCAATTTTTCTTCAAGTAAAACAAAAATCCCTACCCTGAGGGAAGTTGAAAAGCTTTTCATAACCTTCCGTTGGTCATATTTTATGCCATTTTGGAAATCTTTTATAATAGTAGTTATAGGTATATGTAAGGCAGTTTAGAAGTGAAAATTAAAAACCTCTATAGTCAAGGGAGCAACTGAAAGATATTCTGTGCCGGAACTACAACGAACTGCACTGTTTCACATGCCCGCTTTGCAGCAAACGCAGCGTATCCTTGTCGTACAATAAAAAAAATGCCCTTCGCTGTGCTGCGTGGGGCTGTTCCGCCTATGTCTCTTCATACTCTTAGCCAAGAGTTTTGGTTGGGCGATTACAAAACAATCTATACAATGTAACCGCCGCTGGGCAACATGTTCAGCACTAAAGCCATCCCCGATGTATGGCCCGCCAACAAGGAAGACCCGCTTATTACTACATTATTTTCAAGTTTGTCCAACCCGAGGGGCACGAACGAGGATTAATCCGTTTTCCTATTAATTAAGCCGCAAGGGTCGGCTATCGGGTCCTATTATTTAGGTTAGATTTAGCGAACTGTAGGAACTTAGACTTAAAAGCTTTATCAAATAACTAACTAACTAAGCAAATTAGAACCTCAATTGTACCAACATTATATCATCACAAATTTGTAAGAATTGTTAGCTGTTCATAGCCAGAAATAGAAGTGAGAACTTTTTGCTTTAAAACTGAGGTCTTATGGAAGAAAAAAAAAAAAAATGTTACGGGAGTTTGACCGAATAACAAATAAACTTGTTCTGATTTACTCGATTTATTTGATTTGTATATTGCTCTGACTAAAACAGGTAACAAGTACTAGTAATAAATGTAGCGAGATATTATATTTTAGGTGTCACCCTTCAGCGTGATCCGAGTTCCTCGGCGGCCAAAGAACAGTTAAGGCCATCGCTACATTACTGAGCCACGTCCTAATATCCTCCACTCGAGGCACTAAATCCCCGAGATGAACTACTTCAGAACACGGCCGTGCGTAATGTCGCGCCCTGACGCCGTAATCCCCGCTATGAAATATTGTTGCTCCAATCCCGCTCCGGATTACAAGTGATTTTGGTTTCACAATGCGGATAACTACTGGTGTCGGAAAAAATATTAATCGCAGTCGTTTCTGTATTGTGTGACGTCGACTGTTGTTATAGCAATTAATTCTTTTTATCGTCATGCTTATATAATACCTACGTTAAACAATTCTGAAAGCTTTTTATTTTAATACAAGATATTGCCCGCGGCTTCGCACGCGTGTGAGAAAAGAACAGCAATAAAAAGACTGTCAATTGCATTCAATCATTGGTTGCAAGCTTTGTTGTTAGACACTTCTCTTAATTTGACTGAAATATACATCATAATGGATATTTCCACACAAATGAGATGTTTGTTTGTGGTACATGGTAACCTGTAGTACTCGTCATTTTCCCGAACCAAACTAACCAGTCTCCAAACCAAAAATGATTCCGTTGAGCCATGAAAGAAGAATAAACAAACAAACATACTTGTACATTTACAATATGAGTATGGATATTATTCACATCTTTCAAGGTCAAGTCGGACCAGCGTGTCAATGATTATGATTGTTAAAAAAATATATATTTACATACCTATTCCTTATTCTAACAAATATTTAAAGGTTTAGGATTCTATTAATGTTTGTAACTTTCATTTTAAAATAATAAAATTAATTTTGGGCTTTGTTATAAATCATTTAATATTCTGTATTATAACACGAAGTTCTGTTAATTGCATACCAACTATTTCATGCAATCAGAAACTAATAAAAATACACGTTCATTCGAAATGATTCAATTAGAACGGCTTAAATCAACGTACGGTTAAATAAATCATGGGTAGTGTTGTCATTTGATCATTTAAATGTAACCGACCTCGCCTGAATAATTCACAATATTACAAACTATTCTCTAACAGGTTCCTGCGTAATATCGCATCCTAGCGCCCTAATCCCCGCCGTGAAATATTGTTGCCCTTCCACATACGGGATTAGAAGTGATTTTCATTTCATATCTCTTGACAATTTTGAACCAACATTAATACCAACGGCAATAAATAAAAAAATATGATACATATTATGCGGAAATTCGTTACGGATTTGAATGTATCTGTATGACATTTCCGTAAATTGTAACGGAATTTTATTAGAACGCTGTGTGTTCGGCATCATACTGTTATAAAACTAACGCTGTACGTATTGTTATGAAAAAACAGTTAATAAAACTTGCTTTTATGACAAGATTGTTTGAACATTGAACATGACTTGAAAGTTTCTTGCAACAACACTCACGGCAGGAATTCCTTGAACTGATGTTATAACAAAATACAATTTATTTAAAAAATATAACAATACGTCGTAGGGAAGCTTAAATTAATATTTCACGAGTCTGTATACAATACATAACATAAAATACATTTCTCTAAAATACAGGGATTTGAGGAACGCCGGCAATGAACAATACCCATTTTGGAGGCTCGTCACAATCGACAAGGGAAACTCGAACCGCAGCGCGCACACTAGGTTCTTGGGGAAGACCTTTTGTCACATGTTTTGTGCCTACAAATAAAGCTCCATAAATTTCGAATGTTAATTAAGATGATGGGAAGTAAAGGATATTCTATTTCAGATTTATATTTGAACCTTTGCGATGTTTTTTTAATTTAATTTTATATTTTTCTTTATTTTATTTCATGGGATACCGATAACAAACGGGCTTGCATTGCCACGACCTCCTACATCCAGTAATAACACTTATTACAGTACTGAGTAAGTTCTGTTTAATAATAATAAAGAGAACATATATGAAATAATTAATATGAATAACATATTAGTTTGCTATTATTCCTCATTAAGAGGACTACAGACGTCAGGAATTTTAGAGTATTTACTAACAGGACTAAACTACATTACAGTACTGACCTTTACTTACGAATGAATAATTATTAATTCATATTTTCATTGCCATCTCATTGTTAGTATGAGGCTTTCTAACTGAGGTCCTTTCTACACTCATATTCTAGGTTTGTCATAAATGGAGGTTCGTCTGCTATCCTTTTCAAATAAAAAATCTCAGCATCGTAGTAACTAAAACGATTTATCCACGAAATCTTTATCCTATCACCATCAAAGAGTAACGTAGACGCTAGTGGCATTCAAATTAATGACATCGCATACCAACACCAACAGAATTCTATTCGCATAATATGCTATTATATCCGTCCCATTCAATTTCCAATTCAGGAGCGGGAAGTTGCATGTGCGCTCCGAAGTTTCAATAACATATGCGCCATTGAAAATTTTCAATCTAAGTCCGAACGGTTTAGAAGCAGATCGCGTACCTTTGTGCTGAAACAATGGCGCGCTTGTTATTGTTGTTAGGCGACGCTGCATTGAAAGCTGGGAGCCGAGAGCTCGGGGACCTGCTACTGGAGATCTTCTGTCGAGTTTCCTGCTAATTTTATGACTTGCGATGCGTAGCGTCTCTTATTTCGATGAGAAGAATCGTATAGTCAAAAACATTTTATTCTAGATTTTGAATGTAAGATAAAAAAAGTTGTAAGACCACGTAATGAGTGTGATACCGTTAGATCTAGCGGAAGCTCTAAGTTTTCTTACATTATTAAACTGAATGAACCCCCTAACGGACCTTCTGAAGCCCGGAAGTGCTCAATTAGTTTTACCGCTGTCGGTCATCTATCCATCTGCCTTTATAACCACACACACGTGTTTGCCTTATTAGGTAGGGATAAAATAGTGTGGGAAATTTATTTAGTTTTCAAACAGTTTTATTGAGGTTAATCTGAAAAAAATCTTCTTAATCTATTACTTAATACTCCAACATTATGACAAGGAGGATGTCATGATGTGACGTACTTAAAATAATAACGATCAGAATCGCAATAGTTAAATGAAATGTGTAACCATTTCAAGGTAGCCTTTAAAGGATTTATACTTCATTTTAGGCCGACTACATCAATGTCGATTAGATATTAAGAAACCGCCTGGGCGTTAAAAGTTTATGTGACATACATACATGATACTGTTATTAAAAGATTGAGAGTGGAAAGAGTATTGTTGTGACCGCCCTAGTTAGACGAATTCCATACATTATACTCGATGGCGAGTCTTCTTTTAGAACATGTAAAAGCTTGTCCTTGAAACTATCACTGTATCAAATATATTCCTGTTAGATAATTTCACTTTTTAATGTTCAGTTGTACTTAACGGATGTCTTCGTTTTATTTAAATCGTGCACAACAAATGAGTTTACAGGTCAAGATATAAAACGGAGCGCGTTACAAAATATTCATATCATCTGCAATAACAATTAAAACAACTGCAAACTGCGCTTCATAATAATGACTCGTGTGTAATTGCTGAAGCCATTTTTCGGGGAGAGAATTATGCGAACAAACGCGCAGGTAGCTCATTATTCTGTGCAAACAGCGAAGGAGCTTCCATTAATTGGCGCACGGTAATGAGAAGTAATGAGAACTGAATAATGTACAATCCCGAAATCAACTAATTTAATTTATATGACCAAAACAATAAACAAAATTATAGCTATTGCACCAGCGCACGTACGGACAGAGGCGTCGGAGCTAGCTGATACGGCAGCAGATGTAGAAACATTAATTCGTCGCCGGGTAATGAATGCGGTAATGAGACTTGAATAATGTACGGCGATCGTACAAACTGGCTCGTGCACGACTAATTCGACGTACGTTAATCTGTTGCCATGCCAACGCGTATTAATCTTTCAAGGCACACTGAATGGTAATGACGTTGTCACTAGTGCTCCAGAATTGGCTAGTTGATTCATTCCGTACGTGGACGAACGGGTGTGATGCTCCTGGAAACTTAGTTGTGATGGTGAACAGTAAAGTACGTCAATGAATTTCTAGAGAAATGATCGGAGCAGTTACGTTCCATTGAGTGTAGCTTACAGTATACGAGGAGGTACATGTAAGTCATAAAAGGGTTACAACAGTATTCCCCATCTGCCATTTGTAATTTAAAAATGTAACGTGTAATTCCCTTATTTTCAATATTCAAATGCGCAATTCACAAGATAAACTCCCATTTCAAATTTAAAACCAAATTGCTTTACTAATTTTACAGCTCGTTGAAACGCAATAACCCTTCGGCAGTAAGTCACGGAACCTGCACTCGATATTATTTATTTGCGCGCGCAGTCAACTTACTGCGAGGCAAATTGACTTCCGAAACACCACACAAAAGCGTCGAATTGAGAAAAAATATTTTCAGTCTTTTTCCAGCAACAATCGTATTATTTGTGTGTTAATACAATTGGGAGACTCGTAATTTTTTTGGCGTTAATCCACTTACGGATTGATGAATTGACGTGCGCAATTACAGTTCGAGCTGGCTCTGCAGTCCGGAGTGACCGGTGGATAATTTTAAATACTGCTCGCAACTTTATGAAAATAGAATTAGCGAACTAATCTTTGCTAATTACTAAATTGGCTCATTCTTTAGAAGATACGCCTGAGACCGATCCGAAAAGATTAATTGATAAAATTTTATTTTTAGATTGAAATATTTCTGAACACGTACATTCGACTCCTATTTACTACTTCTGTCTAATATCAATGAAATTAACTTCCTTATTATGTTCTTTGCTTTTTTATTCTGCTGTCGAAAATATTAGTATATTTGCATGTTGCAACATATTGCAATGTTTGTCCTGAAAATAGTTATTTTTGATATGATGAGCTACTTATCTGCCAAGATCGCTGTCTCAAAGGAATTGTGCCAAATCCGGCTCCGAAATTTGTCTTTATTATGAAGTGCAATATATCAGCTTTACAATGCAAATGGTTTGTGCTGGGCCATGTGACATGTCAATATTTTAACAACCAGCAATATGTATATTTGTGATAGTCCTTTACAAATGCCAGATTGTTAACAGTCTTCATTCTCATAGTCAGGAAATACACGGCGAAACGGTCGAGAGGGGCGCACCTTAGTAAAGAGTCCATTGTAATGGCAATATACTATAACTTTACTTGCTTCTATACCAACACTACCAGGAAACAAACGCGACAAAAGGACATTAAAATTACACGAAGAGAACACAGAGTAATTACTTGTCTATCCGCGTGTCATAAACTCTTACGACTCAGTGACTGCGTTTGTGTCATGAATGTAAAACCAGGTAAAGACCGGCTACATGAATCGGTCTTTAAAACCCGAAGACTAATTAAAAAGCGGTTGCCGTATTATGCCGCAATATGAGATGAGCAGTATCTATGTTCTTTTGTTGCAATTATAAATAAATAAAGTTTGAAGTGAAACATTGTTTTATCATTATAAAAGAGACAATGGAACCGTGCGGTAACAATAGACAATCCACTCAAAGAAGCCCATCATTTTCTTACCCGTTTCTTGCAATGAAAGCGCCATCTGCAATTGATTTATTAATTATATTTCCGCGGCGTCTATTTAGCATCGGGTACAGACAAAGGCTGACGTCATATTTCTCGCCACAATAGTACCGGAGCGCCATTATTCAGGCCACGCCCGGTGGAGTGACTAGTCTAGGCCTCTTTGTTCTAAATTGGGCTCTTAATTCAATTCCATAATTATTATGCCGTTCATTTCCGAGACTATTGTAATGGAATTATACAAATTTTCTATGTTTCGTGTTCGATGTGGACCCTTTAGTTGTAAATATCAATGAGGTAAACATTCAATAACATGGTGCTTCATCGTCTGGTAAAGAGAGTTTTATGAGGTTATTTGTTGTTCAAGAAGTTGCAAAAGAATAATAGTGTTGTTATAACGAAAATTACTTTAATTACTACCTTCTATACGTACGTAAATACATATATACATAATCATATTGCGGTTTAAAATAATTTAATACCTTTAATTTGTTCATTCTATTTAAACCAACACTTATTATTAAAGACTCTACTTCAAGAGTCATGCAGCGTCACGGACTAAGCATCCTTTCCGACACAATTTATAACAAACCAGCATCACATCATCAAAATAATAGTACATGCCACGATATTTTCTCACTTACAACATTCATTGCTCTGTTATTTCTGTCTTCCTTCGGACTTTCGGAACTAAAGCAGCAATGTAGCTATTAAACATAGACGAAATAGAGATTGTTCGTTAGAAGAACGCAAGCAGTACACACTCTGACGAAGGAGTAGCTTCATAAACTCCAAGCTTTTCTCATATTGTTTTATGTAACCTACATCGCCGGGGTGTTAGAACACTCTCAACGAAAGTGTGGTTGTTATATCGCAATGTATGCGGTGCGTGATGAAAGGACGAGTGGTGTTTCGTTTTTGTTGGGCACTTGTGCACGAGAAGTCTACTCATTTGTTTTGTCTCCACTCTGAGCCCTTTGATAAAGATGTCATGACTGTGTTCAAAATAAAGCTTTATTTCATCTCACCGCAATAATAATCATGTACTTTATTACTGAATAATGAATTAAGCTTTGATGGTAAGGTTTGCGGTAATCCACGCATGTCTACAGTGTGCACCTGTGGTACTTACGTAGTACGTTTTACGTGTTTTTCATACTACACCTTAAAGTTTTGTTTACCATAAGTGAAAGAAAATGCATGTATAGTTAGGCTCTATGTATATAGCACGCTGGCAATAACACTACACATTCTGTAAGATATAAATTCCACTCGCTTACTGACTCCCATGTAGAAAAATTCATAAGTAATAATTATTAGAAATATCACAAATATTTAACCCGAGACGCTATTCTGGAAGGGACGACAATATGAGGTTGTATGCAGCCTTGTATTGTTATTGTCATTGATACATCATGTAGTTGCCAAAAATATTGAATAATGATTAACAAGTGGGTGTCAAATAAGTTAAGAAATCAATTGGGCTTATTTTATTTACAATGTCAGTAAGTTTCACCAACCGTAAGTTCTGGCTAAATTATATTTTAAACAAGCTATGTCCGCAACTTTGTCTGCGTGGAATTTAACAAAAAGTGTTTAATTTATTTTGTTTTAGTGGTCTATGTTACTGCTTATTACATCCCCAAAGTCTCCCTAAAATCGGTCCAATCATTTCAGAGATTAGCCAGAACAAACACAGACAGTCAAAAATTGTAAAAAAAATGGTTATTTCATTATTACAAACAGACATTTTTTTCCCAATTTTATTTATATTTATAGATTCTATTGAAAGAGCTTTCTTGTCAGAAATAGTATTCATCTGAGGGTACAGGCCTGCATCCGTTAAGACGAGCACAGCCTTCCCAACTTTATCTCAAAATTATTCTGAGCACAATCGAACTTCGTAACTTCTTTTGAGATACATCTATAAGCCTGAGTTTTTAACATTATTTTCCAGTTAATTGATTTTTTATTTTTGCCACTTACACAGTCATCGATCATCATAGTTCTAGAAGATCCACGAACTTAAAATTTGGAATCTATTCGGTGTTCCAGTGAAGCTGTGACAAACTGCCAATTTGTTAATACTACCAGTTGTAATTTCTTACACTATTAAAGAAGCAATGCTTATGTGTATTATAAATTATGATTGGCTTCGATTCAATGAAAATTGTAAGTTATAGGTTTATATTTGTCGAAGAATCGATTTAGCAGGTGTGTTCACAAATCTAAATATTCATGTAGATTTGGAAAATTTTAATTTATATAGTTTTTTTAGCTTGTCACTAGTTAGCGCTGTTACCCATTTCCCTTAGAATCAACGCCATCTATAGATTCAGATTTAAACAATTTCAAATGTGATAAATTGATTCCTGCGAAGCTCGATTTGCCATGTCAGTAAACATAATAATACAAGAATACATACATGTTTGTTGATATTCTTGATTACGTTAATAATACTGTGTGAATCCCTTCTGTCAAACAATAATTTTCATTGGTAAGATATATGGATAAAATATTATTTGAGGAGAAAAAATAAATAAAGGACTATTCTAGAATCGTAAATTCGACGTTACGTTTTTCGATCCTTGTTAACTGAAAGATTTCATTATTGCTCTGTAACTACGAAACTTGTTCGAATTATCAGAGAAAAAAAGATATTTTCCACTCGATAACTTACATTCACAGTCTGATAAAGTTAGAATGGAAATTCATTGGATACTTTGTTCGGGTTGATGTTTTTCGAGAACCCTTCCAACGCTCAACTCTTATAATTAAAAACTCGACGCTTATAGATTTCCCACAATTTTTTTTTTCTGTAAATTCAGTGGAGGATTTTATGTAGAGGAAACTTTGTTTAATTTTCTCTCTCTGTATCATGTTTTTCGATATGTAATCCTTCTTTTAAACGATATACCAGTATTTTGATAATACTTTTATAGGTACATGGTGTAATCTTAACATTGTCAGGCGATTATGGTGTACTAGGGAGATACCGAGATATTGAACCTTGTATCGAAAATAAATGAACATAAACATATTTTATAAAAATATTGATCGCAAGTTAACCACTTCCTTTCATTTACTACAATTTTGTATATTTTTTTGTTTTAATCCCTATTTATAGTATTTAATGTAACTACGAAATTATTTTTTTACAAATTAAAAATACGTTTTTTAATCTCTCTTACATCTTATTATATCTACTTTTAATTTGCATATTCAAATATCTTACTTAAGAATTCTATTTTTTTTAAATAGCAAGAAGATAATGATAAAATAAACATTGTTTTTTTTTAAAAACCTAATCGTAACTTTTCAAAAGCCTTCCACACTAACGATTGCCGTAATCGAGAACAACTGCACGTCTGCCCATGATGAGACTAGCAGCCTGAAGAAAGTATCATTCATGCCTAAGGGCTCCTATTTCCTAAAGGCTCCACTCATGCTTGTAAAGGCAATCGGCCACTTCATCACGTATCAGCCGCGACTTACGTCACGGTATGAGTGGGGGTTAGTACGTCGCCACTTTGCGTTGCGTGTTCATGTAACGGACGGGACGAGTGTCGGGACTGACGCAGTTAGATTACGGATGACATCCTTTTGTGTTGTCAATACATAACAGACACATAAAAGTAATGATTTAAGTTTAAAAAGAAAGAAGGCACGTAATTATTGTTGGACCACGATAAGTAAAGGAGAATAAATTAGTGATCCTAATTATTTCCTATTATCCAGTCTTCTGAAAATATAATTCTTTTATACTAAGCGATTACTTAATCTGAAAAAGATATGGTAAAGCGGAAATATAAGAAGAAAATTAAATATTCCTACGTCATTTTGTTTAAACTAGAGATTGGAATAAAAATTAAAAAAAAATACTGCCTTCGAACATTCTTTTTTAGATTTTTTATTGGTATTTTTTATATTTTTACGTTTTACCTTTGACACCACACACTTAGCTTGTATGGAGTACCCGCGCCACCACACATTTCAGTCCGTACAACAAAAAAGCTATTGAACCAATTTGGACGAAAACTTTGTTTTCTAAATTTAAATGGGTAAAAAACGAAACCAATCCCGGTATCTAATTTGGAAGCTTTGATGAAATATTTCTCAGTCCTGATTAATATATTACACACATGCATGTTATCCTCTTTTTGAAGTAGGTTAATTAAATTAAGTATATAAAGAAACAGAAGGAATTAGATTCGAATTTAGTTGACTTTTGGAAAATAGAAATATGACATTATGTGCAGGGAAAGATAAAGCAGGGATTTACAAATTATTTTGGGCAAGAGACTATTCCAAAATGAATTGAAACCTCAGACTCCCACAACCAATTACTTTAAAAATTATATCTCAAGTTTTTTCTCTTGCGGAGTTTTTCAACGTTTACGAACTTGTTTACACTGATCGACTTATTGTTTTTTTTTAAATACTACAATCATATATTCTTTAAAAGTATTAATCTGTCTCATAATAAATACACAACACAACTTATAAAGTACCCTGAAAGATTCAAATAAGAACTAATGTTAATAAATAACGGTTGATTTTTAGACCTCGTCGGTTCCTAAAATCAGTTTTCTTTTATGTCAAGATATCTACTTTAAGATTCCGTGGTATAAAGTAATGCGGGCTGCAGGATGGGTAGATTGGCCGGCCGCGACGTACGCACGCTCGGCTCAGCTCGTCACGTGCCGCCGCATGCAGCGGTTTGTCGATTTTGATTGGGGCCCGTGCCTCCGCTGAACCGACGGGAAAATATAATACCGGATAAGACATTCGGAATTATACTTGTACATGTCTTCACTTGGAGATATATTTTTAGACGAGCTTATTGTCTTCATTTTTGACTAAAGAGTCAAGTACACGTGGTTATGTACTCAAGATCAGAGGACTGCTTACGATTTGTGACGTACCCAAGTATTCACAAACAATACTGTCAAGACTTATAGTGAAATAGAAAGAAAGAATCGATTGCTCGTATCTTTGTCTCGCAATGTTTAAGAAACTAGAGGGAAGGAGATGGAAATACAGACAATCGATTCTCTCTTTCTATTTCACTGTGAGGCCTCATAATATTTTTTGTGAATACAGCGGTTAAACGTCGTTGCAGAATCTAATGGAATGAGGAACCACATCAAAGTCTCAATATTTGTAAGCGCGCAAGCCCTTATAGATCGAAACCCATGCGTGTAACAGTGGATGTGTTGTTCTACTTGTTGTAACTAATTACTTTTCCGAACTGACCAAGTTTTTCCGATCTATTACGCGGTATCGGGTGTTTGTTCCAAAATATTCACTGTTTTGTGCTAATACACTTTCTTCCGAACAAACTTCTACGCAATAAAGTTGTACCTAATATTACGTTTGTGAGCGAAGTACTAGGTCCGCGTCAAATTAGCAATATTGTTCGTTAATATAGGCACCTTATAAGTAAGATTGGAACGGATTACATTTACAATTCGGCAATCAAGTCGAAAATCTGATTCTAGACATGTAGGTATTTTGAAGTTATTTAGTTTGTGTTCACTTTTAAATAATTTACCTTTTATTGACCCTGTCTGTGCGAGGAAGATCTTGCAAGTTAAGTTAGAACAACTTCCTCTAATGTTACGAAGCTGAAATTTTACACATTGTTAGATGCAATGGTTATGCATTTATATGTTACATACATGTTCTTAACTCGATCATAACCTAACTACCGCTCGCAGCGTTGGCTTCAAATAGACGAACTCTTAAACGATGAACAGCAAACTCAAGTTGTTTATTTTACAATTATATTCTGTTATGTATGTGTTTTAGTTTTACGCGTCTGCCAAGGAAGTGCATTTTATGCGCGTAACTTGTATGTAAATTTTTATTACCTGGTAGCATTTAAACAGCTTGATGGATTTCGACAGTTAACGTAATATAGTTGTCTTAAAAACTCATTTGTCTTTAGATTTTGAATAAAACATACTAATTTCCGATTTTTGGCGCCAAAATTTAGACATTACAAAAAAAAAACTAAACCTATGAAGGAAATTTAAGAGGGTTATAAAAATATACATAAGTTATAAGTTTAAATTTAATAAGGAATAATAAATTGGTTTAAAAAGTTCTTGATAACGTAAACATAATCATATTTAAAACGAGACATTAATTTCATAATTTATAATCGGTTCTCGAAGTAAAATTTACTTTGATCATAGTTTATTTTAAGTGTTTTTTTCTATGCTCAATTTGGGTTTTGTTTTTTTAATGGATTACTTTTAAATTGTTTCTTTACAGTTAGGTTTTTAATTTCTTTTATTATTTATTTAAATTGTTAACTTGTTAAAATGACTCTCCAGTGAACTGGACGCCCGAACAAATATCATTCGTCAATTTTTAATGCAATAAAATAATAAGTAATACATTTGGACAATTTCAAAACAAGTATATTTGACCTTTTATTGCTTGGCATGGAAACCTAAAATTTCCAAAGCTTTATTAGTTTTTCAATGAAAATAAATCGGCCACTTATATGTTAAGAACCTTTTGTCTGCGCGCCATTAGTCCGTGTGGGTTTAGGAGCTTTATACACCAAAAAGTATAAACTTGAAACAGGATGTACCTGTACATACATACATATGAACGCGATTCCGTAACTACGTTCACCTGTGAATCTAAGTTTCCAAATCAAGGTTATGCCACCAGGATCTTCTCGTTGGAGTTACCAAGTCGTTTGACGTAGCTATAAAGGGATTTCACGCAAAAGTTTAATGTGATCCCTCTTCGGTTTAAAATATCGTGCTATCTGTTAGTCGAGTGGATTTGCTCAGACAGGGAATATGTGAGTCAACTTCTGTCTCACTTCCATATTTCATTAGTCGCCTGTCGCGACCGGGCGCCCCGCGCGGGGCAGGCCCGCTCCGGCCGGAGTGCCGTATAACTGACAACACTATTACCCAAGCGCTGGTATATGAAGTTCTCGAACGAACGAAATAGTGCTTTATATTTCCTATAAATTTTGCTTGAAAAGGCACGCACATAGCACTGCAAATATTATTCATACTCAAGTAATGTATTCACTCCAGACCTGTTGATTTATCAGTGATCTCATTAGTCTTTAAGCCATGGTCTTAAAATTTAAAGATATATTTCTATTTGATACTGTGAATTAAAATCCTGAATTATGAGTAACATTATATTATGTACTTAAGAAACATGTGCTGTTCCATTATAAGTTCTGTGTTAGCATTACAGAGAGTAGGTTAATCATAGTTCTCCACGATACACGGTATCCTAGTGTCGGGACCAGAAATCCAAAAATAGGTTTGTGTAATTTATGATCAATGAAAGTAATAACTTTTCATTTTCAGTAAATGTAATGTAATATGTTATGTGTTATGATAGATGTCTGTGTGTGTAATGATGTGCTACAAAACATGGTAAGCCCCCAAGAGATTTTCCCAGCAGCGGTAACTCGACCCGCTACCAACTGCACCTGCCATTAGTAACTTATATCCATTTGTTTATATAATATTTAATTGTCATAAAATAATTACAGTATAAAGTTTTTATAATTGTGAATTATATATTTTTTTCATTTCATTGCTTTATATTTCTTTTATTTTAAAGCTTTTATTGATATGAGTTAAAGCACCAAACTTCAAATATTACATTTGATTACTCGGCATGAATTCGTTACCGTATTCCACCTCTCACTTGCCACAGTTCACGCGACTGACAGTTTAATTGTATCACAAACACGAGGAGCCGTTCCAGGAACACATGCAATGACATTCAAAAGAGAAGCAAGCTGGAATATTCCATATTCCGCGGCCGTCACGTAAACGTCAGGTCTCCATATTTCATTAATCGTTTGTCGCATTTCGACGTCTCGTTTCCGTGTCGGATCTACTCGTCTACGTCACAAATACGGTGGATAGACGTTTAACTCGCTTGTAATACCGGTTCGTTTAATCATGTTGCATTGTGAAAAATTAAATAATGGAATGTGAGTTTTATGTTATGTTTTATCATGAAGCCCACTGCGTAGCCGAGAAACGTTTTAATGTTCTAAAAGGAAAGGTGGTCCAGTGGGTACCTGACCAGGCCAACATTGCTAGCTACCTTCACTTCTGGTACTGCTGCTAGCGTATCGGTCTCCTCTAAAAGTATAAATATCTCAAGACGAGAAAACACTGGCAAGATATTGTTGTGTAAATCACTTCAATACTAAAGTAACGCTTAAATTAACAATAACTTATATTACTCTATATCAAGGCAGTAAAATAATAGTCACGTAATTTTCACCCTAACGTTACATCGGGCCGAACGTCCGGCTGCCTCTTTTCTATTCATGGAAAACCGTAACAGTGACAGGAACCTCATATTTCACATCCGTCCATGAAGTCGTATCCCATTTTCCAATGATCGTCCGTCACTGTGACCCGTCACGTCACCGACGTATCTCCGAGCAATATCTAACCCTGACATTGCTCGAAATCTCAAAAATAAAATGATTCTCCCGAGTATCAGTATTTTCCATTAATTGAATGCTTTATCGTCCTTTATGATTTGAAGTTGTCTATTCTTGACTTCAGGGTGGTATTGCAGATGCTGCGAATGAACCTTTATTATGTGCTATCGGCCAGTAGCATAGCAGAAACCTTCATGAGAGGTATAAATAAGCAAATCGTCTTCCTTTAGCCTCTGTGTAACCTATAAACCCTTTAAGTGTCCACAGTAGTAGTTATAATAGTAATAATTCGACCACACTCAAGAACCTTTTTTGTATGAATAAATTAACACTTTAAATAATGCTTTTCACTATTTAGGAGTTTACTCGTCTACAGCCGCTCATTTTAGTTAAGTATCAGATCATCCTTTTTATAAAAATACATTGTCATCAAAAATAAGACAAAAAGAGAATAAGAGAAAGTATTTTTAAATCTTGCAAGACACGCAAACTAACAAACAATGAGACAATTTAAATAAAAGTTTTAAATAAATTATGTATATTCAAAAGAACTATTTGAGTGGTGATAATATAGGGAAAATAATATTAACTTTACTCTTTGCTCGGTTCTTTGTTCGAGAATAAAGTTCGGAAATAAAACTTCTAAATAAATGAGATACGATTACGCAATAAATTTACTTATCTTACCAGTGCTTAATCATAGAACAAATAAAGAGTCAGATTGAACGTCTGGGAGATCTAGTGAATAGTTTCAATCTTACACATACAGAGGTGGAAGCTACTAGTACTGAAAATAGATTTCAGCCGAGCATCGATCGTGCGTATGCTTTTGAATTGAGTTCCTTCTATTCCCGACAATCTGTAGACCGGTTTCATTTCATAATTTTTCTTTCTATAATATTTTCTATAGCACTCGACTGAAACTGACACGTAATGTACCGTACTACCGATAATTCGGTAAATCAATAAGTAAAACTAATCGTCTATAACCAATTTGACTAAGTGACGTAAAGCTCGGAGACAACCGAAGCCACGTTAAATCTGACTAATTCCGTATTCGCTGCGGCTAACAAGCGTTCAGCGCTAACGAAGGCGCGCGCAGCTCAGCGACACGAGAAATGTTCCCGCACAGAAAGATCGCTTCACGAGAGATGTCTACGAGTGATTGTAGTCCAGCGAGCGAACGTACGAAGAGAATCAATCTCGGTACATTCATCGAAAAACTATGCAGATAGCAAAGTGGTTTGCCCCTGGCTTTGCGGAATAAAAATCCAGTACGCATACATTTTTGAACCTATGTATGTAGTTTTGCGTTAAAGACGATTCATTCATGATAGAAATTGCAAGATAATGTAAAAATTTTGCATAAAATTCTCAAAAAATGAATAAAAGACTTCGTAGTGTGGTATTTTTAATCTTTGGATAACAAAGCCTAAGAAAACATGTATAAATTATAATAATGACTTTTATAATGTATACAATAGTTTCTGAGCTGAAGGATAGCTCAGAATACTCTTTTATCAGGTTCCCTTCAGTCAATCCATACTGAAGTATCGTGGTGAAAGTGATGTCCAACATCACTCTTTACTGCGTCAGTTAAACAGATAACCAAGAAACAATCAATAAAAACTGACTAGATGTTCGTGTCACAATTTGTTCTGAATAAAGCATATAAACAAAAATCCTGACCGCATAAAGGGTGTTCTCAACAATGGAAATGTTATTTTATTTTAACGAGATTTAAAATGTTTACTTTGATACAATGACACTGTGCCTGTTCACATTATTCTGTTAAACATTATTGACCGAGGGGCGCGGTGCGCACTACCTACGTCAATTGGGACGATTGTATTCCATTTATGTTATTTCAGGGTTAAATCCTGCAGTGTGGAGGTGTCATAAAATTTTCGCGTGATAAACACTTTCATTACAATATGTGACTTACCCACCGCTGTTGTACATCAATAGGATATATCGCTAACATGGTGCAGGTAGAAATATAACACAATTTAGGGAACATTATACTGAATTTTATTTTGCATGTTTCTAAAGATGCTTTTGTGCTACATACAAAATGAGCTCGTTACATTCAATTAGGAAGTATTTTATTACAAAATCATAAATCCCAAGCAATTGTACCAATATATATTATTTGACGACTCCATAGTCAGTGATAGTGCCTCACTTGTGAATTGATGGTGATCGAGTTCGATTCTCGGCTGACGCGGACATATATGTCGAAGATGATAGTTTATTCTCTGCTCGTGTCAGTAATATCGTGTGTGTCCCAGCCACCAGTGGCACCAAGGGTCCTAGTGCGCGAGTATTAGTACGTTAGCGTTACCAAATGTTATTTGGATTAAGCCGATCAGCAAAGCCGCCTATCACTCCATTCGGCATACCTTCAACGAGTTGGCATATTTAGGTCAGCTCGGCATAATTCAGCTTACGTTTGGGTTTTCCGCCAGTATATCTACATAATATTCGATTTTATCGCTCGGATAGTAAAGTATAAAAGGTGGTAGAGGTAAACAATGAAGTTCACAAGTGCATTTAAAAATGATTTTATGATATATTATCTTCAGTTTGATTTATAATCACAGCACAGGAAACACACACACTTTACGTGCTCGGTACGTAAGCACAAGATACAAATTTACAGGGACAATCAGGTTTGCAATAAGCCGCGGTTCAGGTAGAGATTCTGTATTAGGATT